>JADRCD010067897.1:0-18655 GCA_019843815.1 Montemys delectorum | reverse complement strand
GTGTGTGTGTGTGTGTGTGTGTGTGTGTGTGTGTATGTGTGTGTGTGGTGTAAGAGTATATACATAGATTGCACATGTGTGGAGGCAAACGTTCACACCTGAGTGTCTTTTTATTTTCTCCAACATTTATTGAGTCAGAGTCTCTTAGTGAACTTGTAGCCCAAGGATTCTGCCACCAAGTCCCAGGAATCCTCTTGTCTTTGCTGCCTAGGCACTAGGTTTACAGGCATGTGATAGAGAAACTCTGTTTTTTAAATATATAGATTGAGGAGATCTGAACTTTTAACTTCTTCTGCTTGTGTGCTGAACACTGTACTGGCTGAGCATTGTTCCCAGTCTCAGCTAATGTATTTTTAAAAAACTTACCAGGGTTCAATGTTTTTATGGCAACAAATTCAAACCACAATAAGATGGCATGCCATATTGTTAGGATAGCTAAAAAGAGTTGTAAGGTTATAGATAAATTGAAGCACTTTGTATAGTTAGTGAGAGTGCAAAATGATGAATCCACTATGGAAAAACAATATGAAATGTCCTCAAAAAATTTATAAATAGAACATGCATGCAAGTAGTCTTACTCCCTGATATTTATCCATAAGAATTAAAAGAGAAAAAGAATTAAAATCCAGGCGATATTGGAACTTTACTATATATTGTAGTAATGTTGACAGTGTTCAAATTTCAAAAATAACTTAAATGTTTAATAACAGATGAATGAATGTAAATATAGTACAAACACAAACCTGCTGAGTGCATGTGCAACTCCCTATAGTCTATCTCCATCATTACAATTTGACTTATTACAAGTAAACCTTCTAGAGAATATTCCTGTTAAGGTTTTTATATAACAGGTAGAATGAAGAGTACATATTCAAAATGGTAATTATATAAGCATCATCCTTAAAAGTTATAAAATAATATTCAAAGTTAAATATTTTAATTATTTGCCTTCTTAAGCTATGCAGTTTAATTATCTATTCACAATATGCATAACAATATTTACAATAAGCATATGGTACTTAGTAAATGCTTACTGGAAATATACTAGGTGATTTCAAATTATCATGATTCTCTCAGATCTCAGCATAGCATTAGTTCAAATTGCTTTATATAAAAAGTAAAATATTAAATTTCCATGACTCCTACTCTTATGCACTTGCAAAGCAACTTAACTTATCAGCTAAAATCTCACTAATTTATATCTGAGAGTCTTTGGGCATTAATTATGTATTCATATAGGTGCCTACCTTGTGGATATCATAGCATCTGAAGGCCTACTGCTGGAAACTGGCATTTATTTTCAGTCACTGCTGGACTCCCTAGTATTTTACCCCAAAACATCGAGAGATATTACAGTTTCTGTTTACTATTGTCTAGAATCAAGCATGGTTTATTTCTATTAGATCAGCTGTCTAGATGTGTGTCACTAAGCACTATATAGGAAACACTGATACATTCTGTTGGCAAACTTTCTTGGGAGTTGTGTGGTAAAACCAAAATCTCTGGTCTATTTGTCTGCTTATCCATTGTTATCACCTACTTCAAAAATATGTAGCGTATGATTAAACACTCCTCTCCTAATGAATTACAATCCTATGTGATGTCTAGTTTTATGTCAACTTGACACATGCTGTAGTCATCTGAAAGGAGGGAAACTTAATTGAGAACATACCTTAGTAAGATCCAGCTGTAGGGCAGTTTCTTAATTAGTGATTGTTGGAGGAAGGCCCAGCCCCTTCCTTATAGCTGGTACCATCCATGAGCTGGTGATTCTGGGCTCTATAAGAAGGCAGGCTGATCAAGTTAGCAGGAGTAATCTAGTAAGGAGTAATCCTCCATGGTCTCTGCATCAGCTCCTGCCCCCAGTCTCCATCCAGTTTGAGTTCCTGCCTTGGCTTCCCTCAATGGACTATAATATATAATCTAAAAAAAAATCCTTTCCTTCCCAAGTTGCTTGTGGTTATAGTGTTTCATCACAGCAGTAGTAATGCTGAAACACCCTAGTATTTGTACATAAATACTTTCATCAAAGTGACTGGCAAGTCTGTATTATCACTAAGTTAATGATCTGTCCCTTCAACGATAAGCTTTAGGATTCTTCCAATAAAATGACTTATTTCCTTCTATTTTACCCTGTAGTCTAGTCATATAATTTGAAGAAATGAGAAGAGATGCCACGTCTTCATCCAGAAGCAAGCATGGTACTGTTTGTACCCCAAAATTAATGTAACAAAAGTAATCTGTCATCATTTCTAACCTGACCACTTCTAAATCTCACCATAGTAATGAAGCTCCGTGGAAGGCCCTCATGACTAAACATAAAGACAGAAACTAAGAGAAGAAAGGGGATCATTTCTCTAGCCAAGAACATTAAGAGCTTAAATGGCATTTTTACATGTCTATGCTTTTTAAGACTACAAAACAAGCAAGAATAAAAGAACATCAGAAATTCCAAGTGCTTACCCAAGGATCTGCATCTTTAACATTTATGTATATCAACATTTAAGAAACAACTTCAAGTGATTGTAACTCTTCCTTACATTAGAATCATCTTGGGAGTGTGAATAAGTACTGTAACCTAGATTGTAGCTCCAGTGATTTGATATAGTTGGTCTGGAATATAGTTGGTACCATGAGTGATTGTAATGTGAAGGAGAGGTTGGGGATTGCTGTAATCTGAGTAGTATTTTATGGATTAGTGAAACATTTTTTTTTATAAATATACTTTAAAGTCCATTTCTCCTTCAAAAAATGAAAAATAATAATTAGCATAGCAAAATTGTTTAGGAGTGTTTTCTAAGACTATGAAAACTCAGAGGAAAGATGAAGAGATGAATTTACAGAAGTAATTAGGTTTGTAATGCTGTGCACAGGACAGAGTAGGAAATAGAAACTTTTAGATAAAGGTGAGTGAAGAAGTTGAGAACCTGACCACCCAGGATCAAGAAATTGAATTTAACTTGAGAGTCAATTGAGAACCACCATAGGAGTCTGCAAATGGCAGTGGCTATGATGAAAACCGTGACTGAAAATGAAAACATCACTAACAGCATAGCAAGGTGGCCAATTCAGTGTTTCTTTAAAAGCAATCTCCAGGGAGCTACACTACCTTGTTTCTCCCTAACAGGCATTTTAAGCTACAAGGATGAAGTAATTCTACCTACCATTAAGAAACCACATAGGGATCATTATCTAATATTTGATAGTCCAAGGTGACAATGCCTGCTGAATTAGTCTGGCTTACAAACACTGGTCTATATTCAAAGTTCAGTGAGACTGAAGATTTAGAGATTAAGTTCCCTTAATATGTTATTTTGCCTGCAAATCAGCAGCGCAGAGTGACACTGAGTGTTCATGATGCTATGATTTCTGAGTTGTTACTCATGCAAGAAATTGTCCCGACTTTCAGACATCTCCAAGGCCAGCATGTAGTGAGAAGTCTATCATTTTGGAAGAGCTATAAAGCATGGGCTTGCTGTTTTCTAAATGGTTTTACTTAGGCATTTTTGTATTGAGCACTCAAGAGTTTTTCGCTGATATAAAAGTAGAGTATTGTACAATTTCAGGAACATGTTTCCTGATCTACTTCTTAGAATAGGAGCTGCTTTGTTGAATCCCTGTGTGGGTAATTCTTTTTGCTACTGGTGCTTAACTGATTGAAACAAGTTAGATGGAGAAGCTAGCAAGTGACAGGATCATCAGTAACTCCATCCTATTTAGAAAGAGGTATTTCTACTATAATTGCATTCAACTGAAAGTTGTTAAAGTAGGGCATACAAAATTGAGGGTCAAAGAACTCAAAAATTACTTTGGCAATTATATAAAAATCTGTGAAAAAGAAAAGGACATATACATACTCATCAACAGATAAAGCCAAAGGGGAAAGAAATTAAAATTACTGCACTTAGCACTTAAGCATGGCACAGTGAATGTCTGGTCCTATCTGGTTTCCTATCTGTGAGCAACTCTTTTCTTATATGATGCCTTAGTTTAAGACACATTATACATTAGGAGGCCAGAGTTCTTCAGTGTGCTGTCTTTAATAAGCTTACTAAAATTGTCTAGGCTTCCTTCTCTATAAATGGAACTATTTGGTCCTACCAGAGACCTATTGAATCAGAATACCTTGTGCCTGTGAATCTGCTTTTGTGTAAGATATTGAAGTACAAATGGTTAAAGCTACTTTGGTGACACTTTTTTTTTTAAATAAAACTTTATTTAAAAACATTAAATCCTAGTACATGTTGCTATCGAAAGGTAAAGATAATGATTTTACAAAGAGTCAACTTTTTCCTGACTGAGAACAAGACAACTGTCAATCAAAATTTATATACTCACATTTCTAGGCATGGTGTGATATATTAGTTCTTTCTTGTGTGGGGAGAAAGGATCTGTTATCTCATTTAATACATTTTCTCACTTCAGTCTAATTGTTCTAATCATTGGCTTGTTTAAAATTCAAAGTGTGAATGTATCACATGATAGACATTATTGCTTTCATTCCTAAAGCAGTATCATTTCTCTAATGAGGTCAGTGGCCTAAATAACCCTATGTTCTGGAATTCATCTTTCCAGTGCTTTTTTAAAAATGTTGAAAATTAAATGATTTGAAAAGCATGAACTGTAACAAGATAAGTCTGCAGAATATAGACATAGGTAGAATAAGAAAGTCATCCTAAGTGTATTGCAGATCTGATTTAGCCTATGAAAAATTTTGATGTTCTAACTCATCCCAGAAATTCACAGCCAGATGGATATTAGCCTTTTCTTCTTGTAGGTCAAACTGCCTCCCTTTCCCGTATACCTTTGAGTTCTTTACAAATACGTCCACCCAACTTGAGTCACCAAAGCACACTACTTTGGTAACTTTTAAATCTGATGCTCCCTAAATTCAGGGAGTTTCATGTTGACCAGGAAATAAACACTGTCTGCCCAATAGTAGATTAGCTACAAGCATTTGGTTACTGGTTCCATTTTGAGAAATCATCATGGCAAGTACTTAGAACTTACTATGACAAGCAAAGATTGAATGTATGTTAAATCCTCCCTGTATATTAGCTTTGGAATTTTACCTGTTATTTTATTACTTATAAACATAATTATAGCTTCAAAGACTATCACATCAGAATCTTCTGTTTTACCCCATTGCTCTTACATTTAAAATTATTGACTTTTAAGGACGTTATAAGTTAAGAACTATAGTCATAGGAGTTAGAAACAAGTAAAACCTGAAAGAAGGGTGGGACATTAGATGATAGTTAAAAATGGCAAGCAGGATTAGCTCTTGGCCTACCATCAATAAACCAATGATTTAAGTGACTATTATTATTATTATCATCATCATCATCATCATCATCATCATCATCATCATCATCATTTTCATTATTTTCTTTTTGGATTAATTAAGTTGTTTATTTAATTTGCATCCTAATCATAGTTTTTCCTCCTTTGTCTTGTACCATTCCTTCCGTCTCACCTACCTTGCCCCCATCTACAATATCCTTTACTCAGAATTGATGAGACTAGACCAGGTAGCCCAGTTAGGTGAAAGGATACAGAGTCAGGGACAGTTCCTGATGCCACTGAAGTGGGAGTCCCACACTAAGATGCAGCTGCATGATGGGCAAACACCAATCCCTGCCACTGTTAATTACACTCTGTTATGCTTGTAGACAGGAGTCTAGCTTGGCTGTCCTCTGAGAGGCTCCACCCAGCAGCTGACTGAGACAGATGCAGAGACCCACAGCCAAATACTGGATTGAGCATTGGGACTCTTGTGGAAGAATAGGGGGGAAGGATTATGGCTCTAAAGGAGAAAGGAACTCCACAGGAAGACCAACAGAGTCAACTAACCTGGATGCTTGGAGATTTCAGAGTCTGAACCACCAACCAAAGAACATACACAGGGTGGACTTACAACTCCCCATACATATGCAGCAGATGTGAAGCTTGGTCTTCATATGAATCCCAAGCAACTGTAGCAGGGGTTATCCCTAAAGCTGTTGCCTGTCCTGGGATATGTTTTTCTAGCTGGGCTGCCTTGTCTGGCCTTAGTAGGAGAGGATGTGCTTAGTCTTGCAGAGACTTGATGTGCCAAGGTGGGAGGATACCCAGGGGAGCCCATGGGCTCTGAGGAGAAAGGGAAGGAAGAGTGGGGAAAGAATCGTGGGAGGAGTGACCAGGAGAGGAGCAGGAAGACTAATTCTTAAACAGTCTGAAAGCATTTTCTCTTTGCTCTACTGCCTATGTCCTAGATTTATCATCTATAAATCAGAGGAGCTCTGATTATGCTATAAAATTATGGAAGCTAAGGAAACACTGGTAACCCAGGAATAGGGAGACTTTGGAACATTTGTGCCTTTTACAACTCCTGACAACTATGAGTTACTCTGACACATAGAAGAGTTTATTTGTAATGCATGGGCCATTAGACATTTAGGTCAAGTAGTCAAAAGAATTTCCCACTATGAAAAATATCTGAAACATCCAAGAAAGGAATTTTTGTACTTTTCTATCATTCAAAAATTGATAACCAATTTATTTCTCAAGCTCCCAGGTATATTATTTTAGATGAGAGAATTTTGTTAGCAGTGATTTTTTTTCAAAATCTGTTCAGAAAACCCATTACAAAAACCAACAGGAAGGTGACCATCATCTCTCTAAAAAGGGAGAGTAAACACAAAGCTTAATTTGTTCACGTTCAGTAAACACTTTAGTTTTGAAGCACAGCCTAAAGTGAAGATTTTGTTCACCCTGGTTATTTTGGTCTCCCTGGTTGAAAGATATTACTGAGATGAGGTACTATTGAAACTTAGCATCAAGTAAACACAGTGGAAGAAATAGAATGTTATCTGAGAAGTATTGTCCTAAGTTGTTTTGGCTCAAAAGAGTAATGTTTCCACCACATATGGGGTTTCTATTGATGGTCTCTGAGACAAGAGCCAACTTGTTGGTATCTTTAGGAGTCAAGTGGTATAAAACAAAGGTTCCTTTGGTAATTATGTGTGTACGGTTCTTAAATTGCTGTCAAATGAGGCAGCAAAAGCAAGTTCTGTTATACTGATAGTAATTTTGACAAGTTATATCACTTTGTGGTTATCTTTGTTAGAAATACATCCTTATTGCCATAGGAAATGACAAGTTCTAACACAGCTGTGAGCAGTAGGGATGCCCCCCATGACTAGATGTAGAGAAACATTATATCCTTGAGCGCAGCATAACTTACTGTGGGAGAATATCTGACACATTGGTATGTAGCAACCTGTGCTGAGACTAATAAAGCCTTTAAAACTATTATCCTCTGTCTCTGGAAGAAAGGCCATCCAGAGACTGCCCCACCTGGGGATCCATCCCATAAGCAACCACCAAACCCAGACACTATTGCTAATTCCAAGAAGTGCTTGCTGACAGGAGCCTGATACAGCTGGCTCCAGAGAGGCTCTGCCAGAGCCTTACCAATCCAGATGTAGATGCTTGCAGCCAAGCATCAGACTGAGTGCAGGGACCCCAAAGGAGGAGTTAGAGGAAGGAATTAAGGAGCTGAAGGGGCTTACAACACTATAGGAAGAACAACAGTATCAACCAACCAGACCACCCAGAGCTCCTAAAGACTAAACCATGAACCAAAGAGTACACATGCAGGGACTCATGGCTCCAGCTGCATATGTAGCAGAGGATGGCCTAGTTGGTCATCAATGGGAGAAGAGCCCTTGGTCCTTTGAAGGCTAGATGTCCCAGTGTAGGGAAATTTTAGGGCAGGGAGGCTGGAGTGGGTAGAGGTGCACCCTCATAGAAGTAGTAGGAAGGTGAGAGGATAAAGAGTTTGCAGAGTGAAAACCGGGAAGAGGGATAACATTTGAAATGTAAATAAATAAAATAACCAATAAAAATTTTTTAAAAACTATTATCCTAAAAATAAAAGTAGTGATTCTGTGAAAAATATGTAAAAAAAAAAAATATGTACTTTGGTGGCAAGATATCTCCATGGCTTTGGGTTTAAGTTGAAAGTTCTCTTATAACAGTGCTGCTTCCAGTTATTTCATACAGTTACTAAGGCAGACATTAGTTTTCATCATTCAGCCTTTTTATAGCTAAATAAATAGCTCCTTTAATTAGAGAAATGATATTACTCTAGAAAATGTTAACATCAAGTTGTAATGTTCTATCACTGGAAATGGTAAAAAAAACATACACATACACACACACACACACACACACACACACACACACACACACAAAGAGCTAACTATGACTTCAAGGTTTCAGTTTGACACTTTCACCTCTCTTCTCTGCACCACACCATGTTATGTGGAGATAAGTACAGGCAATCAAATAAGTTAAGTCATTACACACAAATGTGACTTCTAGTATACCCAGGGAGAAAAAGATAATCAGTGCTGGATCAGATATTCAACTCAGCTTGGTCAGTCTTTTCTATAGGAATTTAGAACTCAAACAAAATGAAAGAAATGGCTTAACCTCCTGAAAGTAGTCAGGGACCATGAATGATTTTTCAGCAAATGACCTGCTGTATTATATTTGGTCTGGGAAAATCAGAGAAAGTCTAGTGAAGAGGCAAGAAAACACAATCATACAAACAACAGACAAGTTTAGTATATGACTGCAAACAAGATTTGTAGAAAAAACTAGAATCATAGATGCCTTTTCTTACAGTTCATTTCTAGGCTATAACGTATTTATAAAGTTTTGCCTTTTATATTATATAGTAAATAAATAGCTTTTACTATATTTAAGAGTGAGTGATCAAGAAACTACTGCAGTATTTTTGGTTACAGAAGGAATATTTTGAAAAAAATAGAAGATACAAAAAATCAGAAAAATGAATATATTTTGCAACTAAAACCAATGGAATTTTCTAATTTAAGGAACAAAATCATGTAAAAGCAATTATAAGAGATTATGACTTGAGGAACTGTGCAGATAAGGAAAAGATAGATGTGCTGTGCTAATTAATACTTACTTAAAAGTTTAGTTATGGAAAATAGAAAATAATCTTAAATACAGTAAATATTAAGTAGGCAACTTTACTTGTAACTATTATTTTTTTGCTCAGGATTAGGCTAATGTAAGTACTGAATGAAAACTTTTAAATCATCCATTTTTGATAAAGGGAAAAAAAACATAGTATGTGCTCTAGAATGAACCATGTTCTCCCAAGAAAGAATGAAAGAAAGGAAGGAAGGAAGGAAGGAAGGAAGGAAGGAAGGAAGGAAGGAGGGAAGGAAGGAAGAAAGGAAGGAAGGAAATCCCTATCCGATTATTGTGAAAGAATTAAAGCAAAGGTAGTTAAATTGAAAATAATGATTTCTCCATTTTCTGGTTATATATAGGAATTCTAGTGGTGATATTCCTATTGTTTTCTTACATATAGAAATCTACACATACACACAGACACGCATACTCTTAATGTATTTTAAATAGTTTCTCACATCAGTAAGGTAGATTATCTTGTTTATAAAAGATAATCTTGTTTGTTAGCTCTTTGCTTTATTTTTTCTTATTTTGTTAGTATGTATTTATTAGACCTACATTGCTCCCAGCTATTTCTGTACTAGGTTCCTAGGGCTGCCATACCAACCAAAGTTCTACAAACTAGCTAGTTGTTACAGATACAGTGATATAATTGCCATATGTATATATACCCAGTTTCCTTGAGATATGTGGTAGGTCAGTCCTATGTTACAACTTTGGTTTCTTAAAAAAGTCTTCTGGACTGTTCATCATACTAATTTGTATTCCCACCAGCAGTATTTCATCAATGGGTAAAAGAATAAAGGAAACATAGGATGTCAATGATGAGAGGAATGGGCAAGCATTTGTATCAAAATAGATATAAATTGTGAAATAAACCAAATCCAATCATTGACAAATAAAAAGTGATATCACTCATATGTAGACTCTAAAAAGTTTACTGCATAGATGCTGAGACATTGGTGGTTACTAGACATGGTATAGGACTGCATTGTAGAGAGGATAAAGAAAGGGCAATCTGTGAGTATTAATCTATAGATAATTAGAAGTGTAGCTTACTGGTGGATTCTTTACAGTAGAAAGGTTATGGATAGTAATATTATATTGCATATTTCAAAACTGTAAAACCACAGGTTTTTAACACAAATAGTTGTTTGGGGGTCTGAAAATGTTTCTCAATGGTAAGAGCATTAGATGTTCTTCCAGAGGACCTGGGTTTAACTTCCAGGAGTTACATGGCAGCTTATAGTTGTAACTCCAGTTCCAGGGGATCTGATACCTTCTTCTGGCCTCTACAGAGATGTTTTACATAGATATGCATCGAGAAATACACCCATATACATGAAATAAAATATTTTTAAAGCTTAAATTACCTGATTGATTTAATAATAGATAATTCATATTTTTTGTCAGAGAGAACTAGTGCTCTTTCCTCATTATAATTTACCCTTGTTTCATCTAGTCTTTATGTAAACAGAATCATGCAATTTATATTCTTCAGAACATTTCACTCTTAATTATTGAGTAAAATATCTTTCTGATTCACCCATATCATTGTATTTTATCAGTTCGTTCTTTTTGCTTAGTAAGCAGAATTCTATTTTATAGATACACCAGAATTTGTTTATTCATTAGTGTCTACCCCTGTTTATAAATATTAGACGTTTTAGAATGAAAAAGATTATATACTTAATATATTTGTTTGTGAGCTCTAGGAAGTTGATGTCTTAAATATAAAATGAAAAGATAAACAAACACACTTTAAAGCTCAAAAGAGGTAAGAAAAACAACAAATACTATTTTGTAGCATAAACAGCAGTATTCAGTTAAACAAGCTAGATTAACAACTTCTGCTTTCCTTCAATAGCTACAAGTGATGGATTAATTTAAGTGTGAAAATTTTGAGATGGGAAAATAAGGAGTTTATTTTATTTACATTGATTTGGTATATAGACATGTGAATGTGTGTGTGAGACTGCCTGTATGTGTGTTTATAGATAGAGGCTCAAGCAATCAAACTCAGTTCATCAGACTTGGCTTGGCAAAAGGGACCTTCATTTTTTTTTGCCATCTTGTCTGCCACTTGAAGACATATTTTGAAATATTAATTTTGTATGTTTTCTTAGGATATATTTCTTAAGCTGTGTAATACTATTTATTGTTTAACTCAGAACTAAAACTATATATCTTATATCCCCACATCAAATATTGCTTGGACATTATGTGTTAGTATGGTATTAATGAGAATACCCTACTAAATATGAGCAGTACATGATTAAGCAATAAAAATGATACTTGGAATCAAACACCCACAGAAGGAGTGGCAGAGATTAACTATGGAGCAGAGACTGAAGGAAGGACAAGCATATAGCTATCTCCTAAGAGGCTCTGACAATACCTGACTAATACAGATGTAGAGGCTCACAACCATTCATCTGAACTGAGTACACTGTCTCCAATGAAGGAGTTAGAGAAAGGTTCTATGGAGCTGAAGGGTTTGCAGCCCCTTAGGATGAACAACAATATGAAATAACTAGTACCCTCAGAGCTCCCAGGGACCCAACCACCAATCAAGGACTATACAGGGTGGGACTGAATGTTCTGGCAGCATGTGTATAGTAGAGGATTGAAAATTCGATCATCAATGGGAGGAAAGGACCTCGGCCTTGTGAAGGTTCTGTACCCCAGTGTAGGGGAATGCCAGGACCAATAAGTGGGAGAGGGTGGGGTGGCAGGCATGGGGAGGGGGGAGGCAAAAGGGGTTTGTTCTTGTTGTTTTTGTTTGTTTGTTTTTTGGAGGGGAACCTGGGAAAGGGAAAATTTACATGTAAATAAAGAAAATATCTAATAAAAAAGAAAAGAAAAAAAAGAAAAAAAATGATACTTGTCTTTCTTAGTCTATTCATATCCCTACTACAGCAAACACAATTTGTAAACAATATAATTTTATTTTTCTCATGTCTTCAGGAGATCTAAAAGATAATAATAAAAATTAAAAACATGAAAACAAACAGAAAAAGAAGAAAAATAAACAAAGGAAAAGTGTAAGAAACACCTAAAGAGACAGAGAGATACAAATTCATACACAGGAGTCCCATAAAGCCACAAAACCAGAAGCCATAATATATATCCAAAGGAGCTGTGGAAAAAAATTTAAAAAGAGATCCTGACAAAACATTATGAGACAGGGAAGCTCCAAAGATGCCATTTTTGAGTTCATTTTCCATTGTTTGTTTTGTGTCCAGCTACTGCTGGGCATGGGGCCTACCCTTAAGAGTGGTCTATATCCATTGTAAAACTGTTGGAGAAAACTAGTATTTCCTCTGCCAGTGGTAATCAAAAACTTCTGGGTTAGGAATAAGGACTTGTGTTGATTTCTCTTTGAGAGCTGGGGCCCCATCTAGTACAGACCTGTGCAGGCCCTGTATATGTTGCCACGATGTCTGTGAGTTCATATCCGCTGCAGTGGTACTATGTTTAGAAGGTCTTATTTCCTTGGTGTCTTCTATCCCATGTCTGTTTCTTAGAATATTTTATCTTTCTCCAGGGTTCTGAGCCCTTAGGGGAGGCATTTGATGAGGAGACCCCATTTAGAATGGAGTGTTCCGAGGTCTCTCACTCTCTGCACACTGGCTAGCTGTTGGTCCCTATATTTGCTCTTAGCTGCTGCAGGAGGGAGCTTCTCTGCTGATGACTGAGCAAGGCACTGATCTATCACTATAGCAGAATGTTATTAAGAGTCATTTTCTCGCAATGTTTTTGTACCAGAACAGTAAAAATTTAGTTTGCCCCTAAGTCCCTAGTCTATCTAGTCTCAGGTTCTTGGCCACCTGAGAGGAGTCAGAGATGAGTTCCATCCATCCGTGGATAAAATGCCAATGGATTACTTCCCCAAGGCCAGTCTTCATCAGACTACAACAATGGGCATTATGTTTTAACAGTAATTCTAAAGGTATTTATAGTGCCAATAACAGCACACTTCTGGCTTTCCCTCCATGGTTTATAGTTCTTGAATCTTGTACACAATGTGTTATATTTTTTAATTGGATATTTTATTTATTTACATTTCAAATGTTATGCCCTTTTCCAGTTTCCCCTCTGGAAATCCCCTATCCCATCCTCCCTCCCCCGCCACCCACTTCCACCTCCCCACTCTGGCATTCCCCTACACTGGGGCATAGAGCCTTCCCAGGACCAAGGGCCTCTCCTTCCATTGATGACCGACTAGGCTATCCCCTGCTACATATGCAGGTGGAGCCATGAGTCCCTCCATATGTACTCTTCAGTAGGTGGTTTAGTTCCTGGGAGCTCTGGGGCATCTGGTTGGTTGATATTATTGTTCTTCCTATGGGTTGCAATTATATTTTATGCAAAAATAACTGCCCAAACAGCTGAAACAGCTTTATCTTCTACCTTTGAAATTGGCAGGGAGAAATCAATGGAAAATCTACAAGTTCATTAATATTAATCATGATGATATACAAAGTTCAATTAAATGTTTTTGTCAAAGAAAATTGGTCAATTAGCATTTTGTTGACTTCAAAAATCACTTGTTTTTATAAGCTAATTATTTTAAAATATACTAATAAGATATTTTTGAATTCTTGAAAATAAGTTTATATTTTTTCAAATATAGAAACTCAATTACAATTTTGGCATAAACATACACTATAGCACATGTGTATAATTTGTACCAAGTTAAGTATCACTTCTGTTTGTATAGAAAACTATAGATGAGGTTAGTAAAGAGAAAAGTAATTCCAGATTAATTGTTTATTAGGTGACTCATAGTCCTTAGAATGATTACTAAGTGATCTATTAGATAGGCATTAAAGAAAAGAAAAGTTAACAATACCCACATGCCATTTGAAAATGAGACCTTAGGAGCCTGCAAGATGGCAAGACACTTGACACCAAGTCTGAGCACATGATTTCAATCCCTGGAGCTGACATGATAGAAGGAGAGAACTGACTACCAAAATGTATGTTCTGACCTCCGTGCACAGATACATATGCACACAAAGTAAATAAATAATAATATCATAAAATGTTTGAGATGAAGAAAATGATATCTTATAGAAAGCAGACAGGGTAATATGCATTGTAAGATACTAAAAATAGGATTAGTACTTCTTAATAACAAAAATATAATCCCTGAGTCAGTAAAATAGCTCAGCAGGTAAGAGCAATTGATACCAAGCCTAATGACTTCAGCACAACTTCTAGGACCTATGTGATGGAGAGAACTGTAGGTTGCACCCTTTTGATGCCCTCAAATGTGCACTGTGTCACAATCCCCACCTCAAAACCTTCTTTTTTTTTTAGAAACATAAATTTATGCCCAGACAATCAGTCAGCAGCTCAGTACTTGAAGTAAAATTTAAAACAAAAGAAGAAAAAAATGACAAACCATTTTTCATAGTTACCCAAAGACAGAGTGCCCTCACACTAGCAATCTGTGCATTGATAGCTTTTAAGATAAGAAAAATCCAGTGTGTTTAGAGCAAAGCAAACGTCCTAGGATTTGGTAATGATGTTCCATTATTAAAAATGGTACAAACGCTCAGAAATATTGAGGGGCTTAAAATAAAACCTTTCAGAGTGATTATAAAAGGGCACATTTGCCACACAGAGAAACACTGGTTCAGGTTGCAAGAAAGCCAGAGAAAAGCTATCTGGTATGCCATTTACAGGATGTCATAAAACTGAAACACAGCTAATGAGCCCTTCACAATGGTTGGCATCATGCTCATTTCTTAGTGCCTTATGGCAGCTACTGCTCAGCAAAGTCCATTTCATCCATGCAAATCTTGCTGCTCTCTGCTCTAGTACCAGGGTTAGAAAACTCAATTTAAATCAAACCTAATCACTTCTGCCAGCTGCAGTGCACTTCCTGGTGCTCCTCACCCACCCACACAGTCCAGCATGACTGTGTGTCTTGAATCTCTCAGCCTTCCTTCAATTCGACCACTCTCTAATTGGCTGGCTGGGGATTCCACTGTCACTCAAGCTAAACCCCAGGCTCATTGAGGGAATTGAAAGCTGAGTTTGCAGTTTGAGCTCGGTTCCCCTGGTGTGTATTTCCTGACCTTTACAAAAAGAAAGAAACGAAGAAAGACGTTTCTTTAAGTAGCCATAGAAAGGGGGAAATGATGCATGAAAATATATCTTAAAATTCAGCAGATTTTGTTTTCTGACAGGCTTAATTGTTTTATTTCGACAATGGTAATTATAAAGAGAAATGAAGACCTGTCTTCACAGTTTGTACAGTAGCAAAAGAGCTATGATGTCATCTGGTAGCCCCTTTCAACAACCATTATTGGTTTACTACTTTTTAAATAATCTTCTATGTCATAAATAATATTTTTGGTTGATGGAGGGAAGATAGCAAAACTTAACAACAAATAAAAATCCACATTTTCAAGATTCTGTTTTTGCTTCAATATAAGGCTGCTGGGATCTATTTATTCCTTCCTTCCTTCCTTCCTTCCTTCCTTCCTTCCTTCCTTTCTTTTTTCCTTTCATTTCTCAGCTGTGAACTGTTTCTGGGTTGGTAAGTAACTAATGCTGCATAAGAGAAGTTTTTTCTCAAATGCATTGTGAAAAACAAGGGGGGAGACAGTATTATCTCTGTGCCACTGAGTTTAAGCTTCACTGATGATAGCAACAGATGAGCTTGTAGGAAATATAGCACTCTGAGGACAGAAGAAGGATCACGAAAACCTGACAGAAAGTTCCCTGTCTCAATAGTTTTAATGTGTTTTAGAGATTTGTTTTTATTATTATAAAACCATGTATGCGTATAGATATGTGGATGTGGGTATGTACTTGGGTGCAGGTACCACAAGAGACGAGAAAAGGCTACTGGATCCACCATCACCACCTGGGAACTCGGGTTATGGATAGCTGTGAGCCTCCTGAGGTGGGTACTGGAAAGAAAACTTGAGTTTTCTGCAAAAGCTTTATGTGCTCTTCTTAACTGCAGAGCCATTTCTCCAGCTCCAATCTCTATCTTTTCAAGGAAACACATTAGTAGAAAAGTGTCCAGAGTTGTATGTAAATTAACATATTGTACCAAAGATAACAGATGAAGTGAGGTAACTACTATAAAAATAAATAAGTAAATAAATAAATCGTAAATAAATAAAGAGTAAATAAATAAAATGTTCTTTGTTAACTGTCTCTGATCAGTGGAGGGAAAACTGAAAATTATCTCACTTCAGCACTTAAATAATGCAAAATGGTTTGAATTCCATTTATTATAACTTGTATAACACTGTGAGTACCATATGACACATTCCCCATCACATATGAAATTCAAGCCCAGCTTACTGTCGGACTACAAAGCTTGTAAATATTTTCTCAAAAAACAGGCTAATGATTTCTTTTTCGTATGTTAGGCATACTAAAACATGCAAAATATTTCAAACTTTACAATGACTACAAGAAATGTATTCAAGTATACAGCCATAGAAAATCATAGATATAGTTGAAAGATTCAGTAGAGATAGGAGAAATATTAGGACTTGGGGGAATTTCCAGAATCCCATCTTTCTCTCCAATGAGAAGCATCCTGGTGCATACAATTATTTTTTTCTTCAAATGAATGATTGGCAAATATGTAAAGTATGAACCTGAATATAGATGGTGGAATGCCTATGTAGATAGACATTCTTCAGTATAAATGTAAATATACATATCAGTTAAGACAAAATGTTCATCTCTACTGCCTGATTATAAGGCTTCCAACTACTTTCTATATTTTGATTTTTCTATTTTTCAGTAAACAAAATCAATTCAAATAGAACTCATTACGACAGGGAATGTTTGTTCTTTCTGAAGGATTTTCTTCTCCCCTAATACTTTAGTTCCTTTTTTCCACTCTTTTCACATATGTCCTTCATATTTAGACTATTTAATCAGTGACTGAAACTAAACATAATATGGACCTTATTTTAGTTCTGTACATCAGATAAATTATGCAAACTGTCATCCAAAGTGCTTGAAGACTTTGTAAAGAAGAAGATAAGGAAACACTGAAGACAAATCATATGGGATTTATAGGAGAGATTCTTGAACATCTTGACTTTTAATGAATATGTAAGTTTTATGCAAATGAGCATGCACACATTTCTTTTAATTGAGTCAGTAACTCTCTTACCTTGGATCTGATAGTATTAGCAGTTGGTTTAAACAGAAATATCTAGAGTAATTCATAACAATTCAGCAATTTAAACACATTGTATAGTTAGTTATACTACATCAATATCCACAAGCTAATTTATGTCTGAATATCTTAAGATCATGATTATAAAGTGTTTTCAATATTGTAAGAAAACTAAAATATAAGATATTTATGTGAAATTGTTTCTCCATGACTGTTTTCTCCATGATATGGTTTAAGTGGTTCCTTATTATTTGTTTGTAAGTCCAATAATACTCATTCTTTAACTCTGATGTGCACAGTCAACTCCTATTTAAAAAAAAAAAAACTGTGATTATTGGCTCTTGTTCATACCCATGGTAATGAAACTGTTCTGTATAAAATTACATTTAATTTAAACAACTCCACCAATTTGCCCACAACTGAATTTTCCTGGGACACACAAATTTCAGTGACAAAACTAGGAAAATTGCAATAGCACTAAGATAGGAAATTATCCTAAGCCATCATGAATGCTGTTTAAAACAATCTCAGAGTCACCCTTGTTTGCTTTTCCTTAATTCTCAAGATATAAATCACCAGTTAATCTTTAAATTCCACTAGGAGAAACACTCCTGGACTCAAACCATGGTTGGTATAGAAAACATAATCCCTTACCTGCATTACTACGATGTGTACTAGAATGTATTCCCTCAACACTGCCAATTTACAAAACTGCCCCTGAATGTCCAGTCAAGCATGGTTCTGTCTCCACTAACTTCTCTATCACCTACATCTTTCCTGCATCTACAAATTTACCTCTATGGTTCAGCTGAGATATTCTTGTTTCTACAACATACCAAGTTTGAGCCTGTTAGAATTTTTGTAAACTATTGCTTCTATAACAAACACTGTTTGCACCTGCTTAAAAAAAAACTCACTACAACACTTGATACATACTATAATGTCCCAAAGACTACAGAATTTTCTTGGATTAGATCTGAAACTCTGCTCATTGACATTCAATTATATTACTATAACTTGAGTCTTAGCCTAACAACTCTTACAGATATGTTATTTATACTTATTTCCAAATGTCACATTACTTCTTAAAAGATAAATAACTAAACATGCATTAAGAGCTCAAATACCTAAAAAATATATGTGTACAAATAAACAACTATAACAAATAAAATTTGAAAAAACTAGAATTAATATGTCTTCAGGTGGTAAAAATATGTAATTTACATTATTTATGGTTTCTGCACCTTCTATATCTCTATTTTAATATGTAAAGCTTTTATAACCTCATAATCAAGTAAAATCAAAATTAAATTTAAGATAACTTTACCTATTTTGCAATTAGATGACCTTGATGTGTTTGTTATTCATGATTATTTAGAAAGTCAGAGTTGTCTTTTCTATAGATATACTTATCATAATTTTGGATACACACACAAATACGCACGCGCACGCACACGCACACACACACACACACACACACACACACACACACACACA
>JADRCD010067895.1:0-16986 GCA_019843815.1 Montemys delectorum | reverse complement strand
GATGAGAAAAGCCAGGACTGGTGGCAACAGCTTCTAATCTCCAGCCTTTAGGAAACAGAAGTGGGAAGGTGAAGGGAGGATCCAGAGTTCAGGGTCATCCTTAGCTATAAAGCTGGTTCAAGGGCAGCCTGGGCTAAGGGAGACTCTGACTCAAGACAACGTTGATTTAACTAAAGTAAAAAGAGACTCAATGGAGGCGCTCTGAGCCTCTGCAGGCACCAAGAGAGGCAGCCTAGTGGGCGTGGCTTCCCCAGGCCCGCAGCACAATCCCAGCCCAACAAGCTGGGACCAGGCCAAGGTTTGTTTTCCATCCTGAATTTGTTTCTCCTCATCCTCGGGCTTGTCCATGGCAGCACTTATGGGAACTCTGTCGTGCAGATTCTGTTCCGGCTTTGAGAAGGAAGCCAACGCACTTTGGCTCTGCAGCTATCCCTGAGCTGGAGGACCTAGTTCCCAGTCCAAAGGAGAAATTGATTCATGCACTCAGCCAGATATCAGATGGACCAGCAGACAATCTACCAGCCCGGCTGGATCTTACACTGAGGCAGAGGGATGGCAAAGAAGAACCCTTCGAGAGAAAACATTCATTGTGAAAGCAACCCCCCCCCCCCCCCCCCCCCCCCCCCCCCCCCCCAAACATCCCGTGCTATGAACGCGCTGGCCCTCAGCTCTGGCTTTGGCAAATGGAGAAAGCTGGTCCCGGGTAGGACCTGGGCAGAAAGGAGGACTCACACGATCTGTCTGACAGCTGGGACCGAAAGGCACCTGAGCCCACAGAGAAGGGAGCTCCTGTCTGTCACAGGGAAGCAAGCTGAATGGGGCCATGAGGTTGGAAACAAGGAGACAGGCTTCCAGAGCACATCTTAGAGCTCCTTCCTGGGTGCCAGCAGGCAGCACTGAGTCTCGGGCACCGAGCCTGTGGGGCTGCCAGCAGCTCCGAGACCTGTCTACACATCACCACGGCAATTCCCTTCCTTGGGAAACAATTCCATTTGTTTTCTTTTCCGTATTTTGGACGGAGGCCATTTGATCATTACAAAATGTACAACCCATAATGTATCCTAAACTGTCTCTGAATAGTATGTGGTTTTGAAATAATACATAAAAAGCTTAATAAAAATTAATGTGGAAAAGAGACTCATCAGCCTCAGTTGGAAATAAAAACAGTATTAATTGCTTTGCCTACAGTCACCCTAATGAGCTAGAGATGGCGAGAACATTTCCTCCATGTAGGAAGGGGACGTGGAACTGTCCTTGCCCCTCTGCCTCTTGAGCCCCCAAGACCCAAGGTCTCATCAGTACAGTCCTGTGTATCATGGTACCTCTGTAAGGTCTCCTATGCATGTCTGCTCTGGGTTCCAGGGAAAGAACTGTATGAGGGCGGAGCTTGACATGGGACACGTGACTATGAGGGCGGAGCTTGACATCGGGACACATGACTATAAGGGTGGAGCCTGACATGGGGACACACCTCTGCTGGAGTATCCTTGAGAGGTTCATATCCCCAGGAGCTAGACTGAACCCCCAAACCTTGCTTGAGCATGGAACTGTAGTACAACAGAGCAGCAGGTGACAAATCCCCCACCATCCGTGACCACGGCCCAGGATCCCGAACTGTGTCCAGCTATGTCAGCCAGGAAGCGTGAAGCCACAGTTCTGGTTAGTCTGCACCCCAGAAAGCCTCAAACCAAGAATGCAGATGGGCTGCTGGGTGCCATGGAGCCATGGTGCCATGGTGCCACAGCCATCCATCAAGGTCGTGGTTCCAGGACTCCTGTCCCTGTCCCACTGCAGCGGGGCCCCTGGACTGCTCCTGCTATGGTGCCCCCAAGCTTGCAGTGCCGGTTCTCCAGTGAGCTTCCTTAAGCAGCCCACCCACCCAGCTGCCGGTCCTCCAGAGGAGATGGGGTCCCTCCTCCCACAAATCACACTCAGGGGAAGGACAGACAGGAGCTGGTCGTCAGCCTCAACGCTCCTGACATTCTTAAGGATATTTTCTTGACCAAACCACATGGCCGGCCTCTCTCTCCCTTTTGTTATCCCTTAGAACTTCTCGGTGTTCCTGTGAGGTCCCTTAATGATGATGTGTAAGTAACAACGTGGGCTCCAGGGTCTGGCTTCGAGCTCAGTCCCTTCCCTAAGCCCTGCTTCCTCATCTGTACAACAGATTGCTTGTCTTGTGGGATTAAAGGAGACAACCAATTTAGATGATTCACCCAAGAGCCAAATACAGGATAAATGACAATATACATTATTAAGTGAGATGAGACAATACTGATTATGGTGATGATGCTGGACAAAAAGACGGTAGAGATGAGGATAGAGATGAAGATGACGGTGATGACGGTGATGATGGAGATGATGGTGACAGGGATGTTGATACTGGAAAGGATAGTGATGATGACATCAGTGACTGACAGGGACCGATGACAACGGTATTATGACAGCCACAATGATGCTGGTACAAGTAAAGCTATGGTGGTGATGACCACAGTGACAGTGATGAGATGAAGATGGTGGCCATGACAACGGCTGTGATGATGAAGATGACAGTAACACTGGTTTATAAAGAATGTGACCCATATGACCAAACACTTGAGGGTTTGGGGCTCTGCTCATGCCCAAATCTGCAAGCCAGAGCTCAGCTCCCTCCCTCAGTCAGGTCCTGCAGGCCCAGCAAATGCAATCTTGAATCCTTATTCATCAAAGAGAAGGTCTGGTGGGGGTGGGGGGAGAGCTCCTCCCCGCACCGGCTCACAGCCACAGACACCCCATGCACAGGTATCTACTGCAGACTAGCCACCACTACCACTGCCAGCCCCGTTAGAAAGATCCTGAGCCATCCCTGTCCCAGAGTCCTAACTGCGCCATCCCCATCCTGAAACCCTATCTGCCAGGCCAGCTGTTGGTACTCGGCTTTTGGTGAGATTCCATCCCTTTGGACTAAATACCACCACACACAAAACGCTGTGTGGCTTCTCTGGATAAGAAGAGAGACCATGGGAGAACTGCCATTGTAGACACTGCTTATTATCTGGGTTATTTTTGTTGCAGCCAATACAACCTAGGCATAAACAAACAGCACAGAGTCCCAGGAGCCAAGCTGGAATCCCCACAGGCATCCCTCCGAGCAATCTGATGTGCTGCGCGCAGGACACGGTGCAGAATGGCACTGCTCAGCCCGAGGTGTCCAGTGAGGAGGGGCAGCAGGGTCTGGGAAGCCGTGTCCCCACCCTCCTATCACTTCACAGAGTTACACTTCCGACAGACAGAGTTTATGACAACAGGAATCCAGATTCAAGTCTCCTTGCACCGAGATCCTAAACCCACCCTTCCAAGCCTAGAGTCCAGCCAGGGCTTGCTCAGCCTCCCTCCATCCTTGGATAGTGCTGTTGGCTATTCTCAAACCCAAGTATCTAGTGTTAGCCTTCACTTTACACTCCAGGAAGGGGAAGGAAAAAAAAAAACCAAAACATTCATATCTGGCTCAGAAAAGCCTTGGAAAAGTTTACTTTTTTGTAAATGTTTTCTTTACCAAAGCCAAATCCTAGAGCCAATGTGATGTGCGGTGGATTAGACAATTAAAGCAGGCGCACAGAATACAAATCTGAGTTTGTTCAGCTGGGTCGAGAGGATCTCGCCATTTCCTTCCTCCCCCAAGTCAATTTACTCAGAGAGCGGCCTTCTCTCCAGATAAGCACATTGACTTTAAAATAACGTGCGTGCCAACAGCTGCAGCCCTACGACAGAGCAGACAGAGCCGTGAGAGCCGTGGCAGCGAATGATAATTAAATATATTTTCATCATCCGTCATTTCTTCTTTTTTTTTTTTTTCTGCAGGTGCCAGGGTAATAAATCTAAACTGGCCTCTTTTGTCAGCTGGCAGTGAACACATTTTAACTTGAGATCTCTTGGGAGGAATTAAGAGTCACTTGGCCTTGTAAAGGAGAAAGGGTTTTTACTTCCAAACTGCCAAGTGGGGAGCTCACAGCTGATTGGTTTCATGATACTTTATTATTTGACAATATATACGCGTCAGGTTGTATTTCAGAACACCACACCTACAGGATAACCAGGGCTCCAAGAGATCCATCATTGCATTCTAGAATAAAAACCTATTTGAGAAGATTTTCACCACTATTTCTTTTTATGAATCCCAGATTTAATGTATTATTGACTTAGGTTTATTCCAATATTTTAGAACTTTTTCAGCATTCTTTAAATCCCCCCACAGCCCTTTCTCTCCTTGTAGCACATCACAGGCAAAGCTGTTGCCGGGCTGCCTGGAGCCTGAGTTAAGTGCTTTCGATTGGCCTGAGGAGTTTGGTTGACTTTTTATTTTGACAGTTTAACGGCTCCTTCTCCCCAGGGGCAGCCTGGCGTTCACAGTCCTCGAGAAAGCCTGATGGAACGCACCTCAGCCTCCTCAGCCTTTTCTCCTTCTCCCAGGGACAGGTCCTCTGCAAAATACCTTCGCTGAAGGGCAACCTGGCTACAGCCACCAGGGAAGGCAGAGAAGTCAGAGGGGAGGTGGGGACTGGCAGAGGGTGGTGAGGCCATCTGCCTTGGGGCCTCAGGTGGTACCTACCCATCATGAACCAGCCCTGAGTGGGGAGGGGTTTGTCAGCTCTGCCAACTGGACCAACCAGCATTTCCAAGCTGGTTGGACTTTTCCCCTCTAACTTTCTGGAAAGGCAACCCTCACATCTATGAATCCTCAAACACTAACGCCCAAGGCTGGTGACCTGGGACAGGTGAAGAGGAAGGCTTTGAGCATGCTTCCTTGGGAGGGAAGAAGCGAATTTACCAAGCTATGACCAAGGACCAGGAACGATGGTAACTTTAAAAGCATAGCTCATGTTTTCAGGTCTACATTCCTCAGACGAGATCTAACTTAGGAAAAAAAAAACAAAACAGAAACCCTAAGGGTACCAGACACCTTTATGAAACACTAACCCCTCTGTTCTTACTGGCAACAGGTGGGTGCCACAGGGGTTCCACACAGTGGAGCGCTAGCTGACACAGTTCCAAAGGAGACACTAGGGAGAACACAGCATGAGGGGCTTCCCCGTCAAAGTCCCGGCAAGCTTTGATTCAGAAGCCGTGAAGCCAATTCGGAAGGCCATGTGGATACGGAGAGGTCTCAACGGAGCCAAGGGAACCGGAAGGTAGGTAACATGGTGAGAGTCGGGACAGCCTTTTGTCAAAGGATCCAACACTTGCCACACAGCTACCAGCGTCTGGACAGTGTAGTATTGGCTTAAAAATAGACAAGCAGATCAATGGAATAGATCCAGAAATAAACCCTCACAGATAGGGACAGATCGCTCTTTACAAAAGAGCAAACTGTGGTGCCCAGGAGGCCTCCCAGTTAAAGGAGCTGGATGCTGTGGTAACTGGATGCTTGAATGAGAAAGACTGAACCCGCCCATTCCTCACGTGATGGGGAAGAAACGCCCCGCCCACTCCTCACACAGGGTAGAAAGAAATCCAAACAGACAACAGAGCTAAGTTAAAAATGAATAAAGTAGCCAGGCGGTAGTGGCGCATGCCTTTAATCCCAGCACTTGGGAGGCAGAGGCAGGCGGATTTCTGAGTTTGAGGCCAGCCTGGTCTACAGAGTGAGTTCCAGAACAGCCAGGGCTACACAGAGAAACCCTATCTCGAAAAACCAAAAAAAATTAAGAAAAAAAGAATAAAGTCAAACTTGTGAGATAGCTCACTTGTACTTGCTGCCAAGGCTGACCACCTGAGTTTAAGCCCCAGGACTCAAGTGGTTGTCCTCTAAATTCCAGATATATGCCATGGTGCGCGCACGCGCGCGCGCACACACACACAATAAATGTAATAAAAGATAAAATTTGGAAGAAATGTCATGATTATATTTTAAAATGTCATGATTATATTTTAAAAAATAACAGAAGTACAAAACAAAAAGATAAAATTTGGGACTGGAGAGATGGCTCAGTACTTAAGAGCACTGGCTGGTCTTCCAGAGGACCCAGGTTCAATTCCCAGCACCTACTCAGCCGCTCACAAACATCTGTAACTCCTGTTCCCAGAGATCCATTCAGTGCCAATCACCGCAAATACTAGGCACACTCACACTACACATACCTACATGCAGGCAAAACACTCATACATGTAAGAAAGAAAGAAAGGAAGGAAGGGAGGAAGGAAAGAAGGAAGGAAGGAAGGAAGGAAGAAAGAAGGGAGGAAGGAAGGAAGGGAAGAAAGAAAGGAAGAGAGAAAGAAAGAAAGAAAGAAAGAAAGAGAGAAATCTAAAAACATTGAAGAACACAAACAAAACAAAAACCCTCTAGCTGAGTGGTAGAGCACATGTTCACCAGGCCACTCCCTGAGGAGAACAGGAGAAATGCATTTACTCACAAAAGCTGCTTGGACACGACCTAAGAACAATCCATAACAATGAGAAAGGCAGAAATGAACGTCTGTACTTAAAGGTGCGGGACTGTCAGACTGGAAGGGAATTGGTAAGAAGAGCACCCTACGTATGACAGGCTGACAGAGGGGAGGCTCTCAGAGTTCAGTGGCAAGAAGAAAAAAACAGTTCTCTTGTTTGGTTTTGAGAGAGGGTCTCACTGTTGTCCCAACTGCCCTGGAACTCACTATGTAGACCAGGTCGGCTTTGAACTCACAGAGATCTTCCCAAGTGCTGGAGGACCACATACCTATTAGGTCAGATGAAGTCAAAAGGCTGATCACACAAAGCAGTACAATGTGGAGAAACTGGACCACTCAGCCCGGGGGTGGGGGGGGGGGGGGGGGGGGGGATGGTAATTGGTATGATAGTCCCTGCATGGTCCAGCCATTCTATCCCATGCTGTTACCCTCTGTCCCAACAATGAACTTATTGTAATACTAACTCATTTTAATTGTCTTTTTGACAACAATGACACACTCAGTATCCAGTTTAGGTTGGCCTGTAGACGTGTCTATGGGGAATTGTCTTGATTATATTAAGTGAGGTAAGAAGAGCTGCCCACTGTGGGCGGTACCATCCCTTAGGCTGGGGATCCTGGACTGTGTGCGAGTGATGAGTGCAATATATAGCATGCATGTAATCACAAGAAAATAATCCACATAAAGACATCCATGCAAATGCTCTTGGCAGCATTATTTGTAATTGTCCAAAACCTGAAAACACCCTGAATATCTGTCAGTAGGTTAACAAACAAAGCACCTAATACCCATAAGACAGAACGCCACTCAGCAGTAAGAATCAATGGGTTTCCTATCATACAGGGATGGATCTCGGAGTCATCACACTGAATAAACAAAGAGCAATACACCATTTGCTGCATTTATATAAAACCCTCCAAATGGAGAAGTGGCTCAGCAGTGAAGAGCTCTAGTTGCTTTTGAAGAGGACCCAGAATTCAGTTCCAAGCACCCATGTTGGGCAGCTTACAACCACCAGCCATTTCAACTCCAGGGAATCCTGCCTCCTCTTCTGGCTTCCGAGGGTGTCTGCCTACACATGTGCACAGACTTAAATGTACACGTGCACATAAACACACACTGTTTATGGCTTGTACGTTTCGCTCAGGGAGTGGCACTATTGGAGGTGTGGTCTTGTTAGAGAAGGCGTGTCACTGCAGGTACGGGCTTTAAGACCCTTCTCCTAGCTGTCTGGGAGCCAGTCTTCCACTAGCAGCCTTCAGATGAAGATGTAGAATTCTCAGCTCCTCCTGCACCATGCCTGGCTGGATGCTGCCATGCTCCTGCCTTGATGATAATAGACTGAGCCTCTGAACCTGTAAGCCAGCCCCAATTAAATGTTGCTATTTATAAGAGTTGCCTTGGTCATGGTGTCTGTTCACAGCAGTAAACCCTAACTAAGACACACACAATAAAAAAATCAATCTTAAGTTTTTAAAACTCTGGAGATGTAAAACAGTCTATAATGACTGAAGGTAAATCCACAGCTGCCTGGGAGGAGGGCGTGCCTGTAAGGCGGCACTGGAGGACGTGGCTGGAGAGGCAAGACAGCCTTCCTGACTTGGCTCGCTGTTCGCAATGCCCTGACTCACCACATTGTCCATTTTTGATGCAGCTTAGTACCTGTCAATGGGGCTCCGGGGAAGCTTTTATGGTTAAGTGTGCAACGAGAGAAGTGCCCCGTGGGGTTGTGTGAGGAGGCTCCAGTCGGCACAGGTGCCGCTTGCCCAGGAGAGGAGGGAAAATGAGTTGTCAAAAGAAACAGGGATTTGCCTGTCACTGCTGGTGAAAAAGTGTGTGCCCCAACTGAAAAGTCCATGCATCCGCTCACTCATTCCTCCACCCCACGGATGACGTACGAGCCCTGAGGGTACAGAAACGGCTTCTCACCTGCCAGAAACCAGAACGAGAGCTCTGCTGCTGTGTGCTGACTGCTCTGTGCCTTGGCCCAGAGCCTGCACATCTGATGTAGGTGTGCAAGCTCACATCCATAGCCAGATTGCCCAGCTGGCTGAACTGGGTTTGGGCAAATGACACTTCGTACCTTAATTTCTTTATCTGAAAAATGAGGAAACCAGAATACCTGTCCCACAGGGCTGTCGTGATCCAACAAATTGACACCCGTGTGAGTCTTAGCACAGTATCGAGCATTTTTAAGAAGTCAGTGTGTGTTACGTTTAACACTTTATGATTAAATCCCCTGGAGAGACATATGCTGGGCTGTGGCAAGGTCCTTTGCTGCTAGAGCAAGTGTCTCTAGTCTATCAGATTTCGAGTACTTTGTTTTCATCACTCAAGTCAATGAGAGACCCACATGAGCAAGTAGGCCAGCAAGCTACGGAGCTACAACACTTAACCCCGCAACACATGCCAGCCCTGAACTCTGCAGGTATGGCCAGGTAAAGAGGCCAGCCTGCACCCACTCCCCACTCCCAAGTTAGCAGACCAGAAGTCTTGCATCAGGTGAACACACTACTGTCACGATGAGATGACTCTTCATGCTGGCTCCTCAGAGACTTGCTTTCTAACCTGACCCATAGCCTCTCCACTGCCAGTGAGGACTATCACCCCAACCAGAGGACAGAGACTAAAAGCCCTGGCTTTGGCCTGATGAGATGAGGGATTGATTGTAGTGTTTCTATAGCCTGATGAGAAGAGGGATTGATCTAGAAGTTAAAATCAGTTACAGAAAGAGAAGGGCCTGTGTTTGTATACCGAAGTTGTCACCTGATATTTGTCCTACCTATAAACTTACTGCGACAGTTTGTCAATATCACACCCTAGAATTACCAGGAGAGGTATTCTCAGTGAGAGGCTGTGTGACTTAAGTTGCCTGTGGACATATCTGTGGGAGATTGTCTTGACTATATCAGTCGACATGGAAAGCCCTGTCCACTGTGGGTGGCACCATTCCCTAGGCACCCTTGACTATATAGGAATACGGTGGTTTGAATAGGAATGGCTCCCAAAGGCTCATAGAGTTGAATGGGAGCAGCACTACTTGATAGGGATTAGGAAATGTAGCCTTAGCCTTGTTGGAAGAAGTGTGTCACTGCTGGGAGTATGAGGGGGTTAAAATGCTCAAGCCAGGCCTAGTGTCGCTCTCTTCCTGCTGCCTGTCCATTTGGATATAGAGCTCTCGGCTACCTCTCCAGCACCATGTCTGCCTGTGTGCTGCCATGCCTCCTGTCATGATGATAATGGACTAAGCCTCTGAATGCAGCAAGCCCCAATTAAGTGCTTTATTTTTTTTAAATAAGAGTCACTGTCACAGCCATGTTGTTCCTTCACAGCAACAGAACACTGACTAAGAAAGAGAGTGAGCAAGTGAGCTGAGTATTTATGCATTAGTGTGTTTACACATTAACCCACGCCTTCTGCTATTGTGGATGTGATGTTACTGGTTGCTTCCAGCTCCTGCTGTCTTGACTTCTCAATAAGGGACTTTCACTGAACTCCCTTAGGGTGTTTTGGTCAGGGTATATTGCCCTAGCAGCAGGAAACTCAGGCATTCATGGCTGCCAACAGTAAACAGCTATGTACCCTCTGGAGCATCATGGCATGTGGGGACCCTCAACACAGATGGATCGAGACTTGGACTCACAACAACACAGGGCAAGGGGAACAAGACTGGTGGCAGAAAGACTCATAGGGGCATTGGTGGAAGCAGGAAGTATTGAATGACCTACAGAGGCACTTCTGCAGCTACAGCAGGAGAAAGCAAGTTCAGTCTAAGACCTGGATCCCAACCAGGGGCCCACACCCTATGAAGATGCCATGGCACAGAACACTGGGGGAGTGGTGCCAAGCTGATGCTAGAGAGACAAATGCCCCAACATGCTCAACTCTGGCATTTGTGAGGTTTGCATCCATCCCCTGAGGGACAGGGAAAGGAACAACTGGTTATTTCTATCATGCTACATTTATTCTGCTGGAAGAGCTGCCCTTTAATCAAGGACCTTCCAACTTTTCTCTGATCAGACATTAGCAATACCTGGGACCTGGAACTCTTCTAAGTCTTACTTGGCAAAATTGAAAAGTCCTTCACCTTGAGTGTCATCCATCTGCACAAAGGACATACTACCTCGTAAAGCATCCCCCACGGAGAGGTTTACTGACAATGAAACCAGGGTTAAATGACAGGAGAGGAAAGGGGTTTTCCACAGCCACAAGGAAGCCTGGTTCCAAGGGCAGGGAGGAAGAAACAGAGAAACTGGGTCTCCTCTCAGCAGGGTGCTACTGTTTGAGGAATGACTTGGAAAGCAAGTCTTTCACCAGAGAGGATGACAGCAGAGGACTGTGAGGGAGGGGGACAAGAAGGTGCAAAGGTCCCAAAGGGAAAGTGGGCAAGTGAGGCCTGGAGAAGGCCAATGCAGCAAGCCCTGGTGAGGGCCTGCCTACAGAAGGGTAGGTGTGGAAGGCAGATGGGTGGGCAGGGAGAGGGAGGGCCGGCACATGTGTTTAATAGGAAGCACCCCTGCCCATCTGAGCTCAGTCAGCTCTACCTGACACAGGCACCTGCTGGATGTGGAGGTCCGCTCCAATCCTTTCAGAACTCCCATTTTGCAAATTAGGGGGCTGCAGAGCTCTCACCCCTTTGAAGCCGTGGCAAGGCTACAGCACAGCCATGGACTTGAAGGCACTCTGACAGGAAGGGATCCTGGAAGAGCCTATGTTCAAGTACCGCCATGAATGTGGAGATCACCTCCACCAATGGCTAGACAGTAAGGCTGATGTTCCAGCAGAAAGGAAAGAGGACACAGGGCCCACCTACTCCTGTCCTAGAGATGGGGTGCCCAGACCGGCCTAGCTCTCCTGCAAACCTTCCCGATGGGTACTCAGGGTCCCCAGACGGTTAGGGATACGCTTCTCAGTTGACCAGGGGCTGCCCCTGAGTCTCTCAAACTTTGATCCGTAAATGCTCCGAGGCATCTTGTGTGCAGAGGGCCTACAGGGCATGTTAAAACCCTGGGGGTGACGGGAAGGAATGCAGCCCTCAGTGGTACCTGGGGCCTGTCGGCTCACCCAGGGTGGGTCACCTTCACTACTGGCATTCTTTGAGATGGCCCTGTGAGGATGCCACGCTGTGGTAAAGCTGGGCTCTTGGGATTTGCTGAGATAAAAGGCAAGGACCTCAACAAAACAAAACAACAAAAAACAGCATTTGGAACAGGAAATGAGGGTAAAGAGATTCAATGTGACCCAGGGCTTGCAAGTTCACAAAGTATCTGAAGGATACACAACCCGCCATGGTGATATGTTCACACAGGACATCTTAAAAATCAGGCCTATCTTTAAGCAACTACTAAGCGTTTAGACCATGAATGCATTGAGGACTCTGGGTCTAAACTAGATAAACAGATGTTAGGTTTTTAAGTCTAAGGATGTCATTTAAAATTTAATCACAGAGAGACTCGGGCCAACAACCCAGCTACTTCTGATCTGGGAGAAAACAGGCTCAACTGTCCTCAAGACATTTCCCACCCCAAAGTGGGACTGGTGCATAGATGATTATATTGGGAGCATCACTCAGGATGGCCAGATACAGTCTTGAACCAGTGACTGAAGGACTTACTTCATCCTCCCACCAGCCCATGAAGGACTTATTTCACCCTCCCACCAGCCCATGAATGACTTATTCCACCCTCCCACCAGCCCATGAAGGACTTATTTCATCCTCCCACCAGCTCTTTTGCCTTGAGTGCAGACTGTCCTGGCACAATTAGTAGTTCCTTTGTAGTCAGCATGCTTCTGCTGTGAGCATAGTAGGAGGCAACACAGCTGAGAAGTATTGGAACCACCCACAACTCCTAGTGGGAAAATCAGCTGCAGACCCCCATGATCCAGGGAACTCAGTTGGTCAACATTGAGTGTGTCCCTTTGGAAGGGATGGTATAGAGCTCTGTAGCTGTGGCACTTCCACCTACAAGGTCTAACTGGGACCCAGCCTTGCCTCTTTGCAGTAGGGATCAGGCAGGAACACATGCCAAACAGTCACCTTGAGGAACTATCACAGGCTGAGTACACTCTGCAGAATGGTCCTGAAGTCAGGACTCCAGAATGTTCAGGCAGGACATTCAGGACGGGAAGGATGGCAGAGACTGAGGAGTAGCTAAGGCACCAGGGAAAAGATGCAGGGTTGAGGCAGCTTCTGGGTGGTGAACAGTGGGAGAAAACTCAGAAAAAGCTCGCCCTGGTCCCAGGCTCTGCAAACGCCTTCCTCTAGACCCACTGCTCCATGCTCAGCCGGCAGTGCTGGTCCAAGGGCAGGCCTCAGTCACAGGCACTGGACACTTAATGCCTCACTCTCCAGATGAAGCTGTCACAGTAACAGCTGTGAAGGGCCCAGCCTGGCCTTAGTCCGACATTTATAGTCACAGCATAATCTCTTATCATATCCAAGACAACTACAACCATGTCACAAGAAAGGAAAAAAAATGCCAGGAGAAATCGGACCAAGGGGCAGCTCGGGCTGCCAGAGTCCATCAAAATCACTATTTGCTAGATTCTCCGCCAGCTCCCCTCAATGTGTTGCCACCTGAAGGGCTAAATCCCCAGCGTAGTAATAGAAAGAGTATTCATAGGCACTCTCCGCTTCCAGTAAGATGCAGGAACTCAGCTCCCATCTTTGAAAGTTTATAAATAACCTCAGCAAAGGAGCTGGGACACGCTTCTTAGTAAATACAGCTGACCCATTTTCCTGTCTTACCAGGGATGAAGAGTCTGTTACACGGACAGTACAGGACAATCTAAATATATACTTCCTGCTCACAGGGCCAAGACCAGAAAAGCAGAGTGGATGCTCTGTGAGTAAGGGGGAAGAAGCCAGGCAGGGGAGGGATGGCTGTGGTCACCTCTGTACGCACAGTCACCAAGTGGATGCAGCCGAGCTCTATCTAATGCCTGCTTGTGGCAAAGGGGACCACATGGACCCTGGTCTCTGCAGGCCATTCCTCAGGATCATCTAGCCAGCCTCTCCCATGAGCCCCTCCTTATCACTGATTTTAGTTCATTGGCCTTTCTGTGCCTTTGTCTCCCATGGCACTCCTTCCAAGAAGCCATGACAGCTCCTCCTTTTGTCACTGCAGACTTAGGAATGGTGTTTGGTGGGGGACAGGCACACAGTAAATATCGCTCAGATGACTGAGTGGCCTGGCTTGTTATTGACTCCAGGTAAGCTTCTGTTGGCTTGTCACCAACCAACCCAGGTGGCCCCTTCAGTGTGGGGAGCTACAGGCTGGACTGGAGAGAGAGGAGCATTTCTGATGAATTTCATACTACTCTTCTGCCAAGAGCTGTAATATTAAATAATTCACTAAACCCGGCAGACTTAGAACTGCCCCAGCGATTGCATGGGAGGCAAGCCGAAGTGTGCCTGGCTCGGTTGCTACCCACAAATGGATGGGAGGATCTGAGCGGCCAATAGTACTGCTCCCACTCGTCTAACCAGGGATGGCTGCTGTGTGCTGGCCGAGCTGAGCTGTGAACAGGGCAGAAAGCAAAGGCTTAGCACTCTGCCCTCCCAAATCGCTAAGAAAAGCTGCAGGTGGGCCAGGTGGGCCAAATAAGGGGAAGGGTACCTGGGCTGCTGAGCCAGGGTTTCCAAGGCTCCACCTGCCTCCAAAGGAAGGAGGCACAGACACACAGCTGGCGGCGGTGTGGGGCAGGGACACGGAACTCAAAAAGGCTTTGAGCTCAAGCAGTGAGCCTGAGGGAAGGCAACCAACAGCTGGGGAAGCCTGGGTCGAAGAGCAGTCAAACAGCAGTGAGGACTGCTAACCCAGGCCAAGGAAGCAGCCATGAGTGGTCCACTCGAGGCCTGGCCGGGTGCTGCCTGCCAGAGGGGGTCGTCGTCACTTCCCTCGGAATCGGAACCAGAGACCTCCAGCACACGTCAGTCCTTCCTGCCTGCCTGCCTCAGTCCTGGGGAGGAGGCTCCTGCCCCTGTGTGACAGCTCCTGCCCCTGTGTCACATCCCGCAGAAACAGTCTTGTTTAAAGGAGGTGCTCTGCACAGGTTGAAGGCCGCTGCTGCTTTCCAGCAGCAAGTGCCTGATGCCATCCTGGGATTTTTCGTCTGTGTTTCTGGAGTCTGCTCTTTTATTGGTTATTTCTCTAACTTGACTTTAATTCATAGTCTCCGTTATGATCATAAACGCCTTTAATTGATACTTATTTGATGGAATCTACCTTATTCATGAAATTTATTACTTCATCCAAGTAAGTACAAGCAGTAACCAGAAAGTGGAGTCTGCCACTGTCGCAGTGAGCGAGCCACCTACTGGAGGATGGAGCAAGGCCCTCCAGCGGCCTCCTTCCAGGAGCTCTTAGGGAATGGGGGCAGGGCTCCAAGACTCTAGTGCTCCAAATTAAAACCCAGCCTCCCAGGGGAGCCTCAGCCTTGGCCTACTGGTGGCAAACGTAGGGTGGTTTTAAAGCAAGTCTGCACAGCCTCCGGCTTGCCTCCCGAGCCGAGCCTCTTGCCGAGAGGTGGTGTCTGGTTCCCTCCTCCAGAGCAGGCTGGCCTTAATGGCTGCTTGCAACTAAGAGCCTCATGCAGCAGTGGCTTGCTAGGCCAAGGTCTCTGTGTGTTCAGACCCTGAAGCCATCATGCCGAAGGGTTACACAGAGGGAGCGGTCCCCCAAATGTCTGCATCTCCCCGACTCTCAGAAGGAGGATTTGGGGGTGGTTGTTCCAGTGCCATGGGATTAAGCTGAGACACCTCCAGCAAAAGCTGCTGGGCCAACCCAGAACCAAAAGAGCTGGGCAGTCATAATAAATGACTGTTGTCTTGCACTGCCCTGTTGGGAGTAATTTGTTACAAAGCCAAGAACAACTGGAATATACACAGGCCCCTTCCCTCTGTTCCTCCACTTGCCTTTCTGAAACAGGAGGACTGGGGGCCAGGCAAAGGTTCTTGCCAGTGTTTGGCAAAATGAGAAGAATTTTAAAAGGAGGTGTGGGAGAAGTTAGCCTAACAGGTCCTCCATAAAGTTGAGTGTGCTCCACTGAGTATGCTTGGTCTTGAAGGCACGCCCGCCTCTGTTGCTGCTGTACCTTTTATGAGAGGACGGTAACTGTGGGAATTGGCTTCTAACTGCCTCACTTGGTTAAATTTGAGAGTTGGCCATCCTGTAGCCACTCACAAATGTGTACAGGATTTGACCAGTCTGTGACATCCTGAGTAGCTGTCACAGATCATCATTCACAAAATACCTTCATTAAAGGGACCTCTTCTCTCAGTCCAGCCTATCAGCTCAGGTGCTTGGCACTGCTCTAAAACAATTCTAGACCTCCAAGGGGATGGAGAGGCTGAGGCGCCAACAGGAAGCCAGCACCTGACCCACCAATGCAGGGCAGTGCATTGCACAGAGACACACAAACCTCAGGGAAAAGGTGTCAGCAGATACAGTTTCCAAAAGCGGAGTGTTTTCAGGTCACCGAGCAGAAATCCGCCAGCCGGAAAGCACTGCCAGCTTAAGTTCTAAAATGGTAAAGAGGCACAGAAGGCTCAGCTCTTTGGCCTCTGGCTTGCTGTGTCCCCCTGGTTTCTCTGTAGCCTGGGAGGCTTTACAGGCGTCACACCCTGGGAGCTGAAGTAGTGGCCATCGAACACCACTGGGCCACGGCCAGACAAGCTGACCTTCCTAGCTGGATGCCAGGAAAAGGGGTAAGTGTCAGTGTCCACAGGCCAGCCAACAGGGACACCACGGAGGGAGGCTTCTACACTGCGCTTCCCACGGCATTGCTTCCCTATCTCTGTGACCAGCTGCAAGCAGGCAGAGATGAACTGTGTGTGTGTGTGTGTGTGTGTGTGTGTGTGTGTGTGTGTGTGCCGCCCGTAGGCCTGAGCTGGCTTCCTCGGGTGAGGCTGTGGGTAGGCCAGGCCAGTGCTGACCGTTTCCAGACAGTGAAGAAACAATAGTTTGAAGCCACAGTATTTCTTAAGCACAAACAGTACAGTAAAGCGTAGACATTTATATGCAATTGGGAGACATTTATCCTGTGACAACATTCTATTCCAATGACTTTTCTATTACCACCAATGATTAATGATGTAAATTCTGTCACTTGGGATGATGGATGCAGGGCAACTGGGGGGCCTTTGCATAGATTACCTAAACTCTGCCTTCCTATTGGCTCCCAGGCCAAGCGAGGCCTGTGATTCAAAAAATCTTCTTCTTCAGTTCTCTCCTGAAGCAGCTAGCTCAGGACTCAGGGAGATTCTTCCTCTCATACGGTTGCCCGTTCAGCATCAGGCTGCTGACATCATCCATTTAAGAATAGTTGCCTAATTCTTCCCAAAGAGGAGCCGGGGAGGCTGTCCCAGGCATTCAGGGACGGACAGTGATGGCGAACGCCTTTAATCCCAGCCCTTGGGAGGCAGAGGCAGGCGGATTTCTGAGTTCAAGGCCAGCCTGGTCTACAGAGTGAGTTCCATGATAGCCAGGGCTAAACAGAGAAACCCTGTCTTGAAAAAAACAGAGAGAGAGAGAGAGAGAGAGAGAGAGAGAGAGAGAGAGA
>JADRCD010067894.1:0-13184 GCA_019843815.1 Montemys delectorum | reverse complement strand
GTATTCTTTCTTTGTTTTGTGCATTTGGTGTTTTGACTATTATGTGGCGGGAGGAATTTCTTTTCTGGTCCAGTCTATTTAGAGTTCTGTAGGCTTCTTGTATGTTCATGGGCAACTCTTTCTTTAGGTTAGGGAAGTTTTCTTCTATAATTTTATTGAAGATATTTACTTGCCCTTTAAGTTGGATGTCTTCACTTTCTTCTATACCTATTATCCTAAGGTTTGGTCTTCTCATTGTGTCCTGGATTTCCTGGATGTTTTGGGTTAGGGTCTTTTTGCATTTTGCATTTTCTTTTATTGTTCTGTCAATGTTGTCCATGTTATCTTCTGCCCCTGAGATTCTCTCTTCTATCTCTTGTATTCTGTTGGTGATGCTTGCATCTACATTTCCTGACTTTTTTCCTAAGATTTCTAACTCCAGGGTTGTCTCCTTTTGTGATTTCTTTATTGTTTCTACTTCCATTTTTAGGTCCTGAATGGTTTTATTCAGATCCTTCACCTGTTTGTTTGTGTTTTCCTGCAATTCCTTAAGGGATTTTTGGGTTTGCTCTTTAAGGACTTCTATTTGTTTACTTGTGATCTCCTGTAATTCTTTATGGGATTTTTTTGTTTCCTCTTTAAGGGCTTGTATCTCTTTATCTGTTTTCTCCTGTATTTCTTTAAGGGAGTTATTCATGTCCTTCTTAAGTTCCTCTATCAGCATTGTGAGATGAATTTTTAGATCCAAATCTTGCTTTTTTGGTGTTTTGGGATATCCAGGGCTTGCTGAGGTGGGAGTACTAGGTTCTGGTGAAGCCAAGCAGTCTTGGTTTCTGTTGGTAGGATTCTTGTGTTTGCCTTTCGCCATCTCTTGATCTCTGGTGTTAGAAGTTCTTGGTGTCTTAGAGCTTGATCTTTCCTTGCTGCCCTGCAACTCCCCTTCCACTCCTGAGGCCTGTGCCTCCCAGCTGGTCCCGCCTGAGTACTTGGTCTGAAGCTTGTCCTGGAGGGAAGCCCTGTGCTCCCAGGGAGGGGGCAGAGATATTCGCTGATCCAGCTCTTTCCCAGGAAGCTGAGAGGCTCCTGTCCCTGCAGTCCTGTGACTCCCCTGCACTTCCTGAGGCCTATGCCTCCTGGCTGGTCCTGCCCTAGCAAGACCCCAGAGAAAAAATGGTGAATCTCACCTGAGTCCTTGGGCTGAAGCCGGCCTTGGGGGGAAGTCCTCCCCTAGCAGGCAGGGGGCAGAGATGTTTGTTGATCCAGCTCTGTCCCTTGGAAGCTGAGAGGCTCCAGTCCCTGCACTCCTGCTACTCCCCTGCACTTCCTGGGGCCTATGCCTCCCGGCTGGTCCCGCCTGATTCCTGGGGCTAAAGCCTGCTCAGGATGCAGGCCCTCTTCTCGCAGGGAGGGGGCAGAGATGTTCACTGAACCAGCTCTGTCCCTTGGAAGCTGAGAGGCTCCTGTCTCTGCAGTCCTGTGACTCCCCTGCACTTCCTGAGGCCTATGCCTCCTGGCTGGTCCTGCCCTAGCAAGACCCCAGAGAAAAAATGGTGGATCTCACCTGAGTCCTTGGGCTGAAGCCGGCCTTGGGGGGAAGTCCTCCCCTAGCAGGCAGGGGGCAGAGATGTTCACTGATCCTGCTCTGTCCTTTGGAAGCTGAGAGGCTCTAGTCCCTGCAGTCCTGCAACTCCCCTGCATTTCCTGGGGTCTATGCCTCCCGGCTGGTCCTGCTTGATTCCTGGGGCTAAAGCCAACTCAGGATGCAGGCCCTCTTCTCGCAGGGAGGGGGCAGAGATGTTCACTGATCCAGCTCTGTCCCTTGGAAGCTGAGAGGCTCCTGTCTCTGCTAGTATTCATCTTTTGATTCCATCATGTATCATGACAAGACAAAACCTGCGGATTAAATACTTTTTTTTTTTTGCTGTGATAAAATAGGATCAAAAGTAACTTAAAGATGAAAGAGTTTGCTTTGCCTTATGATTGCAGAAGGAGAAAAGAATCCATCATGAGAGGTGTGATACAGTATGGTAGGAAGTGTAGATAAGCTGGCTAATCATATCTTTGTCTATATACGATACGTAGATAGATCAAATAGGGAATGAGATTGTAGCTGGACCTTTGCCTACTTTTTGGCTGTCTTTTTCTACCAAACTTCTCTAACCCTATTTCTGCCTTTCCAACCACACAATGCTAGGTAACAGACAAAGATGGCTAAAGAGATCTCATTAGACTTTGACGTCATTAGGCTTTGATATCATTAGACTACATCCTGATAATTAGGAGCATGGAGTTCCTCGAGACAAATTGGATCTTCCCTGTCAGAATATCTAACTTCTTTTTCTCCTCTCTTTGTACAAGACCATTTGACAAAATGCAAGAAACAGCAACAACAGCAACTAGCATAACATCAGTGGGAGGAGGAACAGCAGCTTTCTCTTTATACCCTTTCAAACATTCCCAGAATTCTACACATCATACATTTGGAGAAATTATATGCAGCTGGAAAAAAAATCACACCCCTGCTAGAGCACAATGTTAACCATAGGCAGCTGCTGTGGACAATCTGAAGCAACCCCATACTACATACCTGGAACTAAAACAAAAACATATTCCTAAAGCATTTTTGTGTTTTTAAAGAATCTAAAATTCTCACTATGTGAGGTGAGACATCAAGACCTTAAAGTCCAACACTAGTGATACACTTTGTTCATCACAGCTGGAGCACCTAAAAGTTTATAACTTAGGACTAACAGTTAGGTTCATGAGGTTATGGGAGACAGTTCCCATTCAGTCCTGTAAAATCTGCATGGCATCTACAAAACCCACAAGGTTACAATCATGTCATGATTCAAAATGGATTCAGCTGAACTTATAAAAGTTCTTATAATTTATATACTCTTAATATTGTTCAAAACTCCAAGGTCTCTCCTGAAATTCAAGCTAATTCTGGTTGTTCTTGTGAAATTACAAATAGATTACCTACTTCTAACATATAATAACACAGATTATATATTATAATAGAAGGAGGTAGGAAAGAGGACATAGCAATGAAAAGCTAGACTAAAAGATTTTGTGGGACAAACACAGAACAACATTGTTCCAGGTGTACAGGACCCAGAGCTTCAGTTTCAAAGGGTTTAGACTGCTGCCCATTATCTAGAATGGCACATAGTGGTTTTGTAGTGGCTTTTTTTTTTTATTGGATATTTTCTTTATTTACATGTAAATTTCTCCTTTCCCAGTTTCCCCTCCAAAAAACAAACAAACAAACAAACAAAAACAACAAGAACAAACCCCTGTTGCCTCCTCCCTCCCCATGCCTGCCACCCTACCCTCTCCCACTTATTGCCCTGGCATTCCCCTACACTGGGGCACAAAACCTTCACAAGGATGGATCTGGAGAGTGTTTTTGTTTTTTATTCAGTGTTTGGGGGCTGTGGCTTTATATAATCTCTCTATGCAACATTTTGTGGCAGATGTCTCATAACACTAACATCTCTGCTCTTTTGTGTTCTTCATTAAAAACAGGCTTCATGCTCACATCTTTACACAGTGGCCTATCAGTGTATGTGGCAGAAACTATGAGCTAATCACAATTTCTAAGGGAAAGTACAGAAAAAGAATTTATGAGTCCTTTACTCTTCTGCCTTTCATGACTTTCAAGCCACTACCACATGACTGTCATTGCCAAGCTCCATTTTTAGGGTATGATAGACTTTTACCTATTTCAACTACATTAACAGCACATTCTGATTCTTCAATCTATTACTTTCTAGGAAAACATAACCTCTTTGGCCCTTTCTTTCATAAACTGCACTTTTAGCAATGTGGTTCTTGTTCTGATGGTAGGGTGTCCCTCTGAACTCCCCTCTGCCTTTCCAATTCAGAGCAGAAAGCTTTATTTTAATAGTATGGATAACTTTTTTTTTTTTTTGAAGAATTCCACGATTTACTTAATGTGTGCAATCAAGTTAAATCAAAATCATAAAATTAAAAGAGGGATTATCGGGGGTAAATTTGATCAATGTACTTTATATCAAAAGCTCATGATGAAACCCACTGTATAGAACAATGACTATATACTGAGCAGGCATACAAAGAAAATTGAGACTTTAGAAAATTATTCTTCTTTCTTTTCATGTTAAACAGGGGACCAGAAAGCCATCCCATTAAGTCCAATATAAAAACATATCACTTTCTACCCACTCCTTACCACCCTGACCAAGGTAGACCACAACTTATCACTTCTTGCTCACAACTACCTTCTAACTGGAATCCCATCCTATTATAAACACAGTGCCCTGAGAGGCTGTTTTAAGGAGACCAGCACGTGTAGCCAAGAGCTTTTCCATATATCCTCTTTGTTCCCAGAATAATGGCTCTGAGACTTAATTATTTATGAATAAATGCCTAGGCCATAAACTTTATCCTCCCTCTCTTCTATGGGCCTTTCCTTTAAAGTCCTGTTCATCCTGTTAGATCTCTCATAACTGCTTGACCTTGATGGGCCTGGGTCTCTCTGCTGCCGATGTTGGGGTTGTGCGACACATTAGTTAAGAGGAGGCAATGCATAGTCATGAAATATTTTATTATAGGAAAGAGAAAAGAGGCTGGCCATGTGGAGAGAAAGAAAGGAGAGAAAGGAGAGGAGAAGATAAGGAGAGAGAAAGAAAGGGCAAGAAAGGAAGAGAGCAAGAGAGGAAAAGAGGAAGAGAGCAAGAAAGCAGTAGAGGAAGCAAGAGACCAAGAGAGCAAGAGAGGAGAGCAAGAGAGAGAGGAGGGGAAAATTGCCCTTTATATTGTGAGGTGCAGCTATCTGTGGGGCGGGGCACTCCTGGCTGTGGTCAGATGACTGAGGGTAGGGTCCAGCTAGAACGCTGGGAGCTTGAAGCATTGTCTACATGACAGAACACACATCTCCTATGGGGGCCTTGAGAGGTTGTGACAGAAACAGGAGCCAGGGGCCCAGCAGGTATGGCCAAACTCTTTCCATCCCTTGAAGACAGAAATCGCCCATTGGGGCTTCAGGGTTCCAGACTCATACTCAACTGGGCCCAGGTTGCCGGAACAGATCACTACCCCACATGACCTGTAGGGTTGTAAGATATATTTTTTTCTATGTTATAATGTCTAAGAATATTGTGGTAGCCTAATGCCTTCACATGTTGAAGCAACATCATCTTCAAGATATCTTTAACCATTCCATTTTCCTTTCTAGATCATAATTTGGCTGAGGCACTAAACTTCTTAGTAAACTTTTCCTCTCCAACAAGCACATGTTTCACATTTCTTTCTGCCTCATTTGCTGCTCTTTTTCTTTATAGAACTGCATAAGTGTAATCAGTAATGACTATACTGCAGAGTCAAAATTATGCTGTCTTGACACTTCCTCTTCCAAAACAATTAGTTCATTGTCATTTAATTTGTGTTATGCAAGTTCTTAAAGCAGGGCCAGAATGCAGCCAGAATCTTTGGCAAAGTATTTCAGGAATGGATTCTAGTCTAGTTACTCTGCAAAACTTAAAATATAAGGACCTGGGCCTGTAGTGTCATCAGTCCAATAATCCATATTAATCCAACATATTGTGTATAACAAACATACACAAAAATGTTTGTTATAAGACAACCCAGATACTTCTAGGTAAATAATATTTTTATGACTTGCTAATTTATTGTTTATGACTGCAAGCACAAATAGTAAACAGAATAAGATACAAAAATTACTTAATGGGATATTGTTGGGCACAGCATCTTCAGAAAGAAAAAACAAGTGCTGCACATGAAGTTCATGTATTTTGGGGAGTCATACAAATGTAGGGTTAAAGAATACAAAAGAGTATGGCCTGGTGGCAATAAGTCTGGCAAATTTAGTGAGGTAAAGTTTTCAGTACTTTTGTCTATTTATAAATTCTAAACCATTCTAATATTAACTCTATTCTCATTTGGTATGGCCTGTTGACAGGTTTCTGCATTGTACTTAAGGCTTTCTTGTCTTTTATTTCTTCCTTATTTTGATTTCTTTGAGACCTCCATACAATATGTCGTGATCATATTCAGCACTCTTGCTTTAACTCCTTCTATATCCTCCTTTCTCTCCACATTCAAATTCTTTTTCTTTTTTTCCCCTGCTTAAAGCAGAAACTTGATATAGCTGTCTCCTGAGAGGCTCAGCTAGAGCCTGATAAATATCAAGGCAGATACTTGCAGCCAGCCATTGGACTGAACACAGGGTCCCCAACAGAGAAGTTAGAGAAAGGAATGAAGGAGCTGAAGAAGTTTGCAGCCTCATAGGAAGAACAGTATCAACCAACCTCATCATCCCCCAGACTTCCCGAGGCACTAAATCACCAACCAAAGAGTACACATGGAGGGACCCGCATATGTAGCAGAGGATGGCCTTGCTGGACATCAATGGGAGGGGAGGCACTTGGTCCTGTGACAACTGGATAGATGCCCCAGTGTAGGGGAATGCCAGGGCAAGGAAGAGGAAGTAGGTAGGTGGGTGGGTGGAACACCCTCAAAGAAGCAGGAGGAGGGGGATGGGATAGGGGGTTTTCAGAAGGGAAACAAGAAAATGAGAAAAGGGGATAACATCTGAAATATAAATAGATTAAAATATCCAATTAAAACACAAGCAACAAATCTCATAAATTCTTGCAGGTTTGACCTTGTAATGAGAATGTTCATTCTACTCAGGAACATATTCTTTGGTGAAACCGATTCTTCTCCTCCAATCTCTTATCATTTTCCAGTAGCTTCTTATCTAAGGGTGAACTTTAAATGTATTTTTCTATTTTATGGGTGTGTGTGTGTGTGTGTGTGTGTGTGTGTGTGAATGTATGTATGTGTGTGTTTGTATGCGTGCACATGTGAGTGTGCGTGTGTGTGGTATATGAGTTTATACTACTAGGTAAAACTCATTTGCTCATTAGTATAGCATTTATACATACTTGTGAAGGAACTAAAAGAACCTGGGTATTTTTCTATTAAGTGACTAAAGGAGACTCAGGAAAATATTACATATTTTCTCTCATAGGTGAATTCATTAATTTGCATAGCTGTGCATGGAGATATGGATACAAGTCATGAACTAAAAAGACAACAAAGAACAAAGTCTTAGAAACCAGATGGGATTCAAATCAAATGGGTTGTCATGGAAAACATGTGGCATGGAAGTGTAAAGGAACTAAGCTGAAGAAGGAGAGTAGTGCAGAGACGTAATGGAGAGCCATAGAAAGGGAGGACTGTTAAAAATGTTGCATGTGGGTTGGACAGTGGTGGAGCACACCCTTAATCCCAGCACTTGGGAGGCAGAGACAGACAGATTTCTGAGTTCAAGGCCAGACTAGTCTACAGAGTGAGTTCCAGGACAGCCAGGGCTACACAGAGAAACCCTGTCTCAAACAAACAAACAAGCAAACAAACAAACAGCCAAGTACTGATCGTCTCAACACAAATAGTGTATTTTTCATGTTTACATAGGATTAAAATAAATATTCTTGTTTTCTCCCTTCTTCCAATAGTATCTGTGCTTTCTAATACTATGTCAATTTGGGACAATATATATTATTGTTTTAGAAGAAGGAACTCCATTTGAGGCTACACCTCCACCAGACTGACATGTGGGAAAACCTGTGTTGTGAATGGAAAATACCTTTAATCTCAGCACTCAGGAGGCTAAGTTAGATGAATCTTTGAGTTTAAACACTGTCCTCATCTATCCAGTGAGTTCTTGGATAGCCAAAGGCACAGAGAAGAACAGTGTCCTCATTAAAAAAAATTAAAAGTAATCAGTCAATCAAAGAAACAAATAAAACCCCTAAGAAAACAAACTTTCCTTGTGTATGTGTGTGTTGTTTAAATTTTAGAGATCACAGAAACTTATTTATTACAGAAGTAGTCCAACATATAATATTTGTATAAACATTGTGTTGCTTTTACATCTTTTAAAGGACATCTTAATATTTTAACTTGAAACAGTGAACTTTAAGTTGAATGTATGGTTAAAAATTATTCTATGGCTTGTATTTATTTAATGAATGTGAATATGTCAATCTTTCTTCCATCCTCATGGCTACTTCTCTGCATTCTTTCGAGGTCAATGATTTCAATGATTATACCTCTTCTAGGAGTCCCTCTTCCTCATCTTTATACCAGTGTTTGCCCTTTCCTGTGACTTTAGGATCCTCAGGACAAATCTACAATTTCATACAGTTAGTTACGTTTTTCAAATTTTTCACCAATCATTAATTTATTCATAGAGAGAGGCTTTATCTTTTTTTTTCAATTTCATTTTCTGCACTACCTACTTGAGCGAATGTACAATAACATCCCAGTTTTATGCAAGGAATAAATGAGTGGTTATAAAGTTTTCTTATTTGTATAACAAAAATCTAGTAGAGATATCCAGGTGCTTCTTATTTAAAATACATCATTCTAGAGACCTAACAAATACTCCCATATTTGCTATTATGACTGATTAAGTGTTCTCTACAGCGCATAATGAAATTATTCTCTTTGTATTGAGAATGATTCTGTTGCACTACTGAAAAAAATATCAATTAGATACTAATTAGTCCTGATCTCTGCTTGTGGAAGGTTTGAGGTGAATGGGTGTGGAAGAGAATGGGAACAATAATTAAGGAAACATTTAGGCAATTCAAACCTTGTGCTCGTTACAGATAAAAATGCAAATCAGATTTGCAGTATAACCTCCATGCAGACAACCAGGGCAGATGCTAATGAACCTAACATGTTTGTCATGAGTAGTTTAGTTTGAAAACCATTGATTTCTTTGCAAAGAGAGCAGTGAAACACAAAGTTGTTTTGCTGCACCCGAGCTGAAACACTAAAGGCTGCTAATGTGCTTAGTAATACACTTTGAGAAAGATGATTAGTAGAAAGCCCAGCAGTTTTGATGAATTGATTCAGTCAGACACGGGGGTCCTGACTTATTTGACAGAAGGTGCTGTGCATAGATCAGCATAGGCAAGTGAGAGATAGCAGTGATTGTGTTATGTAATAGTGTAATAATACAGCATTTGCAAGGTTTGAAAGTGCGAGTGAGAAACAATAAAAGTGAAGAATTTCACAGTTAAGGAGGAAACATACCCATGTGCCCTTTAGCACCAAGTCACAACTCAGAATTAAGAGACTCATAATTCAGGGTGAATAGTGTGGCTGCTTACTTAAAGACGTAGGCAGCACCAATAGTCAAGTCTTTCATTTTCATTTCTGTTCTTCCTTTCTTTACACTTAAGAATTCACCAAGCTTCATTATAATACCAGCACAGCAAGCATACTTTAACTTTATTACTTTTAGTTCCACACTAAATAAGCTGTGTTGCCAACCAATAGGCAAAGTTGTGGGATGCAAGCATCCAGAGCTCCTCTGTGTATAAATCTGTGATACTCCACATCTTCAAATTAGTTTTCTACCTTCTACAATGGCACCCTCTACTGGATTACTCTCTTGTTTATAAAGAATCCTGAGAGCATTTATACAGGAATCAAAACCCTGCCATTGTAGCTTCATTTCCCTTCTTTGTGCCTCAATAATTTTTAACTAACTCAATATTCTCATAATCCAACATAAACCCTATGTCTTGTAAGAATAACGTTTTTACTGAATAACTCTAAGTGTCAAATTTGTTCAAGTCCTGATACATTTTGATGTTGTATAGTCATAAAATATGAGAAGGTGATAATTCACATTGTACCCATTTTTCAGATGAGAAAGTTCAAATATAAAAATTATAATGTAATCTTCTCTACATCTAGGAAACAGCAGAGGATTTAGTTATTTCCAAAAGATTGATTATTTAAAAACAACTCTATGTTTGCCTTTCTTACAATATACTGTCTCTCACAGAATTTAGTTTTCAGAGGCCCTATTATTTTCATGTGAATTATGAAAGAAAAAATATGATTTTCTGTTTGAAAATACTAATGAAATATCAGTACATTCTGCTATACTCTAACAGAAAGTAATCAATTCTTGTTAAAAAAAAAACTATGATGATTCCAAAATACATTATATTTGATTTGAAATAAAAGCTAACTATGAACATAATAAAACTGATTAAGAAAAAAATGTAGTTCTGTTACTATAAATATAAAAGATAATGCCCAGAAAGATAGTTTTATTGCGTTTCAACAATAAAATTCTTTGTGCCAAGGACATTAGAGACACCTGATGAAATTACAGCTTCTGAGAAAGTGATTACTGAGACAAAGAGTGAAATGAAGGAAAACAGTGGCTGAAAGTACCACATGCAGTTAGAATCATTTATTAAACACTAATGTCATGCAAAATTTCATAGAAAAACCTTGTGAAGTGCTCAAAGGCCTGTGATGACCAGGGTTTGATGAGAATTTGCCAAAGAAAAGGAAAGAGACACTTTAGCAATGAAAAAGACATAGTGTGGACACAGAACAAGCCAAGTGGATGCCCATTTACAGAATGCAATTGAAGCAATGGAATTGGACAGGAAAAGTGTAAAGGGGCCAGGGGTCAGTAATGTAGTTAAACAGGGCAAATAACTTTTGTGTCTGTGGTTGCCTCTCTAATCCTATTACAAATATTTGAACATTTTCCTAGAACTTTAGTCATCCAGTAGAACTGCATACAGAGAGGTATTTATATTGGGATATGATAAGTCACCCACGTCTAAAATCCCTATTGTGAGGAATTATGAGACTAGAAACTCTACCAGGTTTTTGTACAAAATCCTGAACTATAACTGAACAGAAGGAGAGATCACTGGACAGGGAGGGGAAGAAGGTATTCTACTTTATTCCCCTTGTTTCTTTCTTTTCCATGTAACTTACCAAATCTGTGGTGGTGTGTTATTAGAAAAAGAAATGAGGCCAAGAAAGGGATGTAATCCCTATTATAAAAATCCCTGTGATATAAATGTTGAATTTAATTAGAGGTAGTTAAAAAATGTGAATGATGAGACTTGCTACAACCAAGAAATTAAAAAAAAAAATACAGCAGAAAAAGTTTTAGAAAACAGAGAGAAAAGACATTGAAGAAGGATTAGAAGAATGAGTGCAGGGAAAGGGAAATTACAGAGAGAGAAGTCCAATGGATGCTGTTAGAATCTGCTATCTGTGAAATGCTGGGTGGGGTGGAAGAACAATCCTGCTAAGAACACTCTGTGAAGACAATTAGATCCATTGCAAGTTTACATTTGTGATGTCAAGAGGAGATTTTTTAGTTGGAATTCTTAACCTCATAGTGAGATTTCAATTAGTTAATGACAGACATTCAGTATTTAGGCAAAGGAGTGAACTTCTTTCACCCATAAAGTTTGTATAAAGCATAAAGAAAAGTAAACAGTAATTGATCCTAAGGAGGGTAAATGTTCAGAGGGCTAGGATTAAAAGAGAACATGGATTTAAGAATGTCCCCATATGAGGATAAAAGACAAATTAAAAATAGGGACAGGAAATGTAGTACTCCACATTGGCTTTGAGAACTGAGAACTACCAAAAATGCTTTCTAAAACATTGTATCAATTTGACTTCTTAATAGAATAGTGTGGATCCATGTTTACATTTTCATGTATATTGGAAATTACAGAGCCTTTCACCTTTATAAAATCAATAGGGGAAAATGAATAACAAACTTTTTGTTTCTGTTTCAACAGCTAGAAGAACATGTCAGTAGTTATGCTGTCCCTATACTCAGTCTGGAGTACCTATACTTGAGAGGAACTTTAACAACTGGGATATATTTCTAGCCCTCACCAGTTGCTTTTTGATGGAAAGCAAAACAAACAAACAAACAACAAACAAACAAAAAAACCTCTGAGAGAATTCATGTATAGATATCCAGAAGGATATTTCTAAGAAAACCATAACATCACCTGGCTGTGGATTTTAGGTAATTCAAAAATGCTATTGAACTAGTGGCAACAATTGCTTATTTCCTTATGACCCTCAGTATTTAGTTTGACCTCTTCACAGACAGATCCAAAGATGATGACTTTTCGCTGAACATATATTACTTGGTGACTGAAAAATATATCAAAGTTATACTGAGAAGTATGTCTTAAATCTAGAGAACTTACTAGTGTGACTTTTCATATTTCTTTCCCGACCTCACTAAACAGAGAAGATTCTGACACAGAAAGAGTTGAAGACATTGGGATAAATTGGAACTGCTTTGCATAAGTAACAATGGCAGTGAACTCACTATAACTCTTTTTAGTTTATTTCTTTCCAGTTAATGAATCTTGTTAAAATTAGGTTCCTTCTTTTCCAATCAATGACTCTCCAAGATCGTAACTAGAAGGATGCTACCAAAATGTCAGTTACCTGATGAGATTTATTTTCCTTTTGCTGCAGTTGGAGCCACACATTAGATAACTTTTATCTCTTTACTGTAATTCACTCACTCTTACTATTTTTACTAGGATTTATGCCTTTTCATTTGAAGTGAAAGAAATTTTCCTTTTCTGAAGGAATGAAGCATATTTATTCTTCTTGGAAGGATCATACTTGCCATAGATATCACCCTGCTGTAACTCACGACCATCCTGCTTTGTAAGAGTAGACATTGAACACAAAGCTTCAGTTAGGGGAAGCTACTCAGAATAAAGGCACCAGTCTAGCCTACATTAGCATTTGATTTATTTGGCTTATAATTTAAGCACTGACCTAATTGTCTTTCAGTTGGAACCTTGTGTAGTGGCTATTCCTGGTTGTCAACTTGACTACATCTGAAATGAATTACAATCCAGAATTAGAAGGCTCACCTGTGGCCCTAATCTGGAGGCTGAGAGATACAAGTTTCTGACCTGAATCTTGGCATGGAGACCTTGAGGAATAGTGGCTACGAATCCCATAGGATTAACATAGAAAGCTCTGAGTTCAAGGTCATCCGGGGTTAAAGGTGTGGTGGCACACACCTTTAACGTGGGCCACACTTTTTGCTGGAGACGTATATAAGGACATTGAAAGAAGGAAAGCTCTCTCTGCTTCGCCTGCTTGCCTTGTGGGACTGAGCAATTGCTGGATCCTTGGACTTCCATTCACAGCTGCTGCCGCGACTGTTGTTGGAGTTGATTGTTGGGAGTTGGACTACAAACTGTAAGTCATCAATAAATCCCTTTACTACATAGAGACTAAGTTCTGTGACTCTAGAAGAACCCTAACTAAGACATATTGGTACCCGGAGTGGTTCTAGAGGAGCAGAA
>JADRCD010067892.1:0-10326 GCA_019843815.1 Montemys delectorum | reverse complement strand
TTTTTTTTTTTTTTTTTTTTTTTTTTTTTTTTTTTTTTTTTCAGTAGTTTTAAGAGTAAAGAAGAAAAGCTTTGAGAGCACGTACATGCAGGAATAATATATTGTCTTTTTCTATTTTACCTTTAAATATGTATTTATTTTTATTTTTTTGGTTTTTTGTTTTGTTTTGTTTCGAGACAGGGTTTCTCTGTGTAGCCCTGGCTGTCCTGGAACTCACTCTGTAGACCAGGCTGGCCTCGAACTCAGAAATCCGCCTGTCTCTGATTCCCAAGTGCTGGGATTAAAGGCGTACGCCACCACTGCCTCGCTATTTTATTTTATGAATACGAATGTTTTCCTGTATGAAAGGTTTTGGGTTTTGATTTGTTTATGAGACAGCATCTTATGTAGCCTAGGCTGACCTTGAACTCATAATGTAGCCAAGGATAACTTTGAAATTCTGATCTTCTTGCCTTTTACTTCCTGGGTACTGGCCTTATAAATGTGCACTACCATGCCAGGCTCATGTAATGCTAGGGATTATCCCAGGGCTTTATACATTCTAGGCAAACACTTTACCATTGAGCAACACTTCCAGCTTCTGGGGCAGTTTATTGGTGTGTATGATGGATGAATGGTTTTAGGAGATGTTACATAAGTATCCACAGCCAAATTGTGTTTATACTTGTGTAGCATCATATGGGATGTACCTTCAGTATTTTGGACTGTGTCATCTTTATCATTTTTCTTTGTCATTTTGGATTTATTTTTTTTAAATATTTTTCCCATCACTCCCACAGATTTTTAGACAGACAGAGTGGATGTGTATGTTCTATTTTCCATATTGCTAAAATTCTTCAGTTTGTTAAAGTATATACATGTAGCATGTTTTCCTGGGTTTAATTGCCCCATTTTTTATGTTGAGGATTGAATCCAGGGCTTTATGAGTGGTAGGCAAGTGCTCTACCATTATGTTTTTTTTTAAAGGACTTATTTTTTATTTTATATATATGAGTATACTGTAGCTGAACAGATGGTTTCGAGCCTCTATGTGGTTGTTGGGAATTTTTTAGGACCTCTGTTTGCTCCGGTCAACCCCACTTGCTCAGTCCCTGCTCGCTTGAGCCCAAAGATTTATTTATTATTATCAATAAGTACACTGCAGCTGTCTTCAGATGCTCCAGAAGAAGGTGTTAGATCTCATTATGGGTGGTTGTGAGCCACCAGGTGGATGCTGGGACTTGAACTGAGAACCTTTGGAAGAACAGTCAGTACTCTTACTCACTGAGCCACCTCGCCAGCCCCTACTATTATGTTTTATCCTCAGACTCTATCTCCCCATTTTAAAGGGATATTATTTTTAAATGCTACAGTCTCATTTTAAAGATGGCTCATTTTAATTCTACTACTAAAATACTTTTGGCACAATATTTTTTCTATTTTTTAGTGCAAACATAAAATATGTAATTTAAATCTCTTTTATCTAATTTAAGGAACTTAAGATTCTCTTCACAAAAATTTTACAAGGTAGGAAAATGATGTACTTTATTTTTGTGAATGATATTGCATTGTAGATCTCGCTGTTTCTTGCTTTGTTCTCAATTAAATGTCATGTTTCCTCTACAGTTTTATAGACATTTTGATCAGATTAAGGACATTCTAGTTATAGTTCTTTAAGGTGTTTTTAAAATCACAAGTAGGTATTGAATTTTATTAAATGCTTTTTCCTGCGTGTATTGGGATACTCACATGATCTGTTCTTAAAATTGTAATTGATTTCTAATTTTAAACCACCCTTGTATTCATGGAATAAAACTCAACCTGAATGTGGGGCTGGAGAGATGACTTGTTGCTCTTGCAGAGGACCCAAGTTCAGATCATATCCTCACAAATACCTATATGCTCACACTCCAACACACACACGCACACACATTACCACTCTGAGATTATACCCATTTGTTTTTTTACATTTATCTTAGTATGTTATGTGTACAAGTGTTTTGCCTGTGTATGTGCACCACATGTGTGCCTGGTGCTCACTATGGTCAGAAGAGGGCACAGGATTCCCTGAGACTAGAATTACAAATGGTTTTGAGTAGCCATATTGGTGCTGAGAATCCTCTAGATTTCCCCATTGTAGTTTAAAAAAAAAAAAAAAAAAAACACTCAGGCGATCCTGCCCCAAACTCAGCCATCATCCTTATTTTTTCTTTCTTTCCATCTGATATCCAATACTTTTGGCTCAATTTTGAACATAAATCTTAAATGTCACAACTTATCAGAATTCAACTGCTACTGCCTTGGTTAACGCCATCATTATCTCTCTATCTCTCTTCAACTGCTGCCAGGACCTCTGGACTGGCCTCTCCATTCTTCAGTGGCAATATAGGTTTTATGATGCCAGCTAGTGACTCAAATATCTATCAAGGGCTTCTCATCTCAAAATAATCTCCCAGTTCTTTTGGTGGCCTAGGTCTCTCTCCAGTCACACTGGCCTCCTTAGTAAGGTAGGCATAGTCCTTCCTTAGAGTGTTTTAAATTGCCTAGAATGTTTTCCCCAGTTACTCATATTGGGGGAGAGCAAAAGGTATCTATTTTAAAGTCTTTATCTCTATACAAAAATTTAAGTTCTACTTACTTGTATGTTTAATGTGATTCTTCCTTAACAGGATTCTAGTTTGTCTCCTTGTTCAGTACTAAAACAGTGCCTAGCAAATAAATGAATGGAGAGGGGAGCTAAATTTGAATCAGAAAATCTCTTGTGGAGCATTTGATTAGCACAAAGAACATTGGATGCTGGCTGGTATTAGGGTAAGGTTGCTTTGACAAACCTGACACCCTGTTACCTAAACCTTCCGGCATACTCTTAAATCCAGATTTACTGGGTCTCAGGTCTTCAAAGCAGTGCTGCTTCCTCTGGGTTAACTTCCTTTTATACATATGTCCATCAAACCATCTGATTCAACAATGACAGACAGATCTCTCTTGGGCTTGGCATGCTCCATATGGCCATTGTAAAAGTCGACAAAGACCAGGGTTTGATATGTTGATTTTACTGCGGGCCTGCTAATTAAGTGTAATAATACAATCGGTAGACCCTTTAAAACAAGTCCCTTGACTTGGAACAACGCCAGGCTCCTCAACAGGCAACTTTGCTGCTTCTACAGAAAATGATACTAAGAAAATGCTGGTGCAGTCAAATGCTTATCGCAGCGGTCAACTGCTCGGCAGGGCTGCTCTAACAGGCGCCAAGAGCCTAGACTTCCTTGAGGGCCACAGTCCACAAAGGCCCAGCTAATTCTCAACATTCAAATACTGCCCACAAAACCAGCCCCTCAGTGCCCTAGCCGCCTCTTTTTTCCAAGTGACAGTAGAACTCCACCAATCCGCAGCTGAATGGGGTACGCCCCTTTTCCCTGCCTAAACAGACAGGACCTCCTGCCAATTGAGGGCGTCACAGCTAAGGCTCCGCCCTAGCCTGGGCTCCACAGCCAATGGAGGGTAAGCTCGACAAAGCGCCGGAGGTGGGGCGCGGGCTCCAGGCTGGCCGGGAGGGCGGGGCGCGACGTCGGCCGTGCGGGGTCCCGGCATCGGTTGCGCGCGCGCTCCCTCCTCTCGGAGAGAGGGCTGTGGTAAAAGCCGTCCGGAAAATGGCCGCCGCCGCCGCTGCCGCCGCCGCCGCTGCCGCGCCGAGCGGAGGAGGAGGAGGAGGAGGCGAGGAGGAGAGACTGTGAGTGGGACCGCCAAAGCCGCGGGCGGGGACCCTTGCTGGGGGGCGGGTAGGGGCGGGACGTGGCGCGGGAGGGGCCCGCGGGGTCGGGCGACAAGGCTGGCGGATGGCGTCCCTCCTCTCTACCCTCCCCCTCCCTCTGCCGCCGGTGGTGGCTTTCTCCACTCGTCTCCCGCAATCGCCAGCGACGGTCCTCAACGCGATCTCCCTGGAGCCTCCTTCGAATGACGCCCTCCCGCTGCCCGCCCCATCTGTGGGCATCCTGGGCCCCAGCCGTGCGAGCGCCCTTGTCGTCTGGGCTTCGCCAGTTGGGGCTGCGCGCGCTCCTGCCCTTCTTGGGGTTTTGGGCCTCGGCACTGTCGCGCGCCCGCGGTCCCGGCCTCTCCCTGGATCGCGCTGTCCCCTCTCCCTCGCGCGCCCCCACTCCCGTTACTCGCTCCCCCCCATCACACACACACACACACACACACACACACACACACACACACACACACAGGCGCGCGTGCGCAGTCCACCTCCCGTTGGGAGAGTGCGCCACAAGGGCTCCTGAGCTCTTACCCCCATCTCTGGGTTTTGCTTCCTCCTCCTCTTCTCCCATTCCATGACTTTTTGCCCCCACTGCAAGCGAGTCGGTCCATCAGCTCCATTCCCCACTTGGCAGGAACAAGTTGGGGGTTATTGTCCACCCACAAAAAGGACTAGACATTATGTTCCTAGGTCCCACAACTCATCATAAAGAGATGGTTGTAGTTCTCATCTGGAACTGTGGGCAAGGGACTGTACGTTCCTCAGCACTCGAAGCTCTTCCCTGAGACCATGCCCGCAGGGTGCTCTGGTTCTTTGGGGATGCTGTGCTGTGCCTTCGGAATATGAGCGTCTTCCCACCCTCCCTCCCTCCCCTCCCTTCGCCAGCGATCATCCAGTTACATAAGTGGAATGGGACATTGTATGTAACGGGCTCTCTCTTCATCCTGGAGCGCTCAGGATCGCCAGTACCAAATGGGGCGAGTTCATCGCATCTCTGACTCCTATCAATTATCTTTGAAAGTTCATTTTCTTTTTAGTTTGGTTATGGCTGACTCACTTAAAATAAAACACAGGTGACTTTTTGTGGCAGTGGTAGTGTTTCTGAGGTTTTGCACTAAATGTTTAAAGTCATCATGGAGTCTAAAAAAGATTCGTTTTCACAAGAGAGACCCTGGTATGACATTGTTAAGTATGGACCCCTGCAGGGCAAAGCTTGGTAGGGAATACCGCTGTGCTGGTTCCTTGTATGTTCGGGTATAGGTTGATCAAAACAAAAATGGGCTCCACCACAAATTTGATATTCCTGACTCATAGTCAGTCAGATATGTACTCCTGGTTAATTTTCCAGGAACACAAATGGGCTCTGTTGAGTCATTTGCATGTTGTCTCCAGTGTTTGGAACCATTACCCCAAACAGTGAGGCAGTAGGCTCAAATACAGGGTGATTGATGGTGATCATGAAACAGAATGGACTAATTTATAGTGCTAAGTGTCTGAGATGTTGTAGGACTCTCACAAGTTCTAGATGTTTTGTTATACTACATAAATGAAACCAATTTGGGCCTGGGTAGTAAAATTTCACTAATAGGTAATTATTGCTGTAGAGAAGAATTTTGGGTTCGTGGTTGGAATTATGTGAATCTCAGCAATTTCGATTAATAACATGATTAAGCTGATATCTTAGGTTCTTTGAAATATGTCAGATATCTATAAAAAGATAAAGTTTTTTTGTTAGGTCCTTGGGGAATTTCCACCAAGGATTTGGAAAAATATATTTATTTATAGGCTTTTCGTTTTTCATTTGTTTTTAACTTCAAATTCAAGTCATACTCAGAAAGCCTAGGAAACACTTGCTTTTATTTTCTTACCTGGATATGTCAGAATCCAAACACTTTAAAAGTACAAATGATCTAAAATGAGTTGATACACATGACCGACAGAGTGCATTCACTTTCACAAACACACCCAAGTCTTGCTTGTCAATAAATTCCAAGGTTTGTGCATCTGAGCCTGAGCTCAGAGTTGGAACCTTTACTTTGTTTTTATGTTCTACAACAGGTTTGCTTCCTCAGGTGCCCCTCTGGTTAGCTGTTTGTTATACCCATAGCTCTTTAAACATTGTAAGCAACTTCTAGAACACAGTTTCCTTTCAAAGTGCCTGGTGACATCTGAAGCTAGTGTGTCCTAAGAATTTGAAGAAACTGTATGGCTTTCTTGCTAGTAGTGATCTATCTATCACATATGCCTATTTCCTTTCCATGAAAATGTGTCTTGAGTGCTTTAAAGCTACTGTAACAGGTCCCTATTTCACTGAAGAAGAAGAAGAAGAAGAAAGCATCATGTAGTCTGTTGTATTCTAAGGATTGTTTTTTCCTTTTTTTATACTGGTGGTCAAACCCAGGACCTCATGCATGGTAGACAGTCACCCCACATCCTTAGCCTTCTATTCTGTTTTTTTGTGCTGTTTGACTCCTGAGGTACATGTGACCACAAAGACCACACATGGACCACAAAGATTTTGGAAGATAATGATATGTTTTCACAATCTGTGTATTTTCCAGACAGAATTATTCCCTCTACCTGATCTGCTTCTATGAAGCCTAATCTATTGGGGACAGGGAGGCAAAGCTATGGAGTTTGAAGGAGAAACCAGCTAAATCCCTGTTCCAGTGCCCCAACTCCACCCCTGCACTCCTGAGAAGTTTTTTTTCTTTAACCTAGAGTAAAGAGCAGCAGTGGTAAACTTGTTAGTTTGTTTGCATGGTAAATGATGTGTTCAGGAACCTGTTATCTTTTCTATCAGTGAGAATTTTTTTTATTAATTCTCATATATTGCATTCTGACTGCATTTTCCACTTCCTCCTCTCCTTTCAGTCCTTCACTCCTCCCTTCCCCTTCCCCATCACTCATCCTTTTCCCTTCAGAAAAGGGCAGGCCTCCCAGGCATATCAACCAAACATGGCATATTAAGCTTCAATAAGACTAGTCACCTCCCCTCATATTGTTCTTCCAAGGGAAGGACATTGTCCTCAGTGCCCATTACAGCCATTTTTAATCACTCCACTGTTGTCCAATCAGAGCACTGCACCTGCTCATCATTTCAGGGAGGACTAGTGCGAGTCCAGTGGCTCCCTACTTCTGTGGCTTGCTTATACAGAAGATGTGCGTGTGATCTTCTGCTTTCTACAATTCTCTTCTGCCTTTCTCTTCCAAGGATCATTTTCCTTTGAAAGTTTGTATTCAACCACTTTTATAGGAAATACAGTGTGTGGAATGTCTGAATGGTGACAAGACTCAAGAGAAGGCAGACATGCCTATTCCCATGTTAAAGAGGGAAGTATGACCTTTTCCTGGACACTCTGCTAGCATGTGAATGTCTGCTCACCTAGCTCTGCTGGTACTATGGATGCCTAGACTCTTGTTACTGGCCAAGACTTAGTAGAAGTGTGCTTATCTTTTCCTAAGAGATGGGGTATTTTAGTATGAACATTTTTGTTGGATTTTCACCTAACTGTATTCATTTTTAGCTTTGTTTTTCATGAAATCTCAGACTTTTTAAGAGCTTAGAATATAGCTTAGTTTAGCTTCCAGTTGAATAAGGGCCGAAGATATAGGGCTCAGTTAGTAGTAGAGCATTTGCTTCACATGCTCAAGGCACTGATTTCAGTTCCATCCTTACAAAAAAATGTAAAAAAAAAATACAGGTAGGTAAAACTTTGGTCTTGAAGTTGTGACTTTACAGGACTTCTTAAGGCACTGGTTTGATTTTTTTTTTTTTGGCTAATATCCAAAAAACAATTAAATTTGGGATTTTAAATTGTTCCATGACTTAATTCTATGATTTAAGGAAATTATGAGAATGAAGAGATTTTGCTGAGCCTTAAAAGATAACTATAAGCATCATCTAGGTAAATAGCATACAGCTGCAAAGGACTTGGTTGCTGTTGCCTTTCCTCTGGATTCAACCCCATGAGTGACTATAATAGTCTTAAGTTGTATAGCTTTTCTTTTAATGTAAAGATAAAAGTGTTATTGCTGGGAGAGCCAGGTGTCTGAAATTAGGTGTTTAGGAAGTTAAGGCTATAACAAGGAAACAATGGTGGCTTGGTGGCAACAGCCTTATTTGAACATGTGTGCAAAACAAGAAAGACTGAAGCAGGAAGATCTGAGTTTGAGGACAGCCTGAACTTCATAACAAGACTGCCTCAAAACCAACAATGTGTGTGTGTTGGGGGGGGGGGGACGACTCAGTGGTTAAGAACACTTCCACTGCCTTCATAGAGGTTCTAATTCTAGTCCCAGGATCCATCTTCTGGCCTCAGCAGGCACTACATGTGGGTAGTGCACAAACATACATTCAGACAATTGCTCATACACATAAAATAAAAATAAAATCTCAAAAATTAAAAAAAAAACAATACAAGTCAAAAGAATCTCAACTCAATGTGTTACAGACATTGAGATTTACTGATTTGAGAGGCTTACAGTAATTGGTTAGAGAAGGACTTATGTAGTTTGGATGATGGCTTTGGATCTCCTGGTGCTTTTTGTCTTTTATCTCAGGGTGAAAACCCCTTTGTGTGATGTTAGAGCAGTTCCTTGCAGCTTTGACTGCTGGAAGCAGAAGAGAAACTTTTGCCTCTGGATTTGATTGTGTTCTTTTTGAGGTGATATGTGGGTGTTTGTTTGTTTTAAATTTGTTTGTTTGGTTTGGTTTTGGGTTTTTTTGTTTTGGTTGGTTGTTTTTATTTTTGTTTTATTTTTCTTTTTGTTTTTTTTTGGGGGGGTGGTTGGGGTGGGGTTTTTTGGTTGTTTTGTTTTTATGTCACGTATATTCTTGAACACATTCTGTTCTTGACTTTTCCTATATGATGTGGTGGAAGAAATACTTAACCAGAAATCACCACTTGTGGTATGCATTGTAGTTTCAAAGTGTTTCCCAGAGGTGTAAAGACCTCTCTCTGATAGTGTCAATTCTGACATCCATAAATCATCTTTATTTCAGCATTTTGTGTTATGTGGCGGTAATTTGCAGTTTTTTCTTTGCTTCTAACTAGCTGAGCTGGGAAGTAACATAGTACGTTGTCTGTGTTTATCTTCAGAATGTTCCAAAAAGCCTTGGGAAAAAGGTGCAGCTCAATGGGGACTTTCAACTTACGATTTTCTTTGTTTTAGGCTCCATAAAAATACAGACTCACCAGTTCCTGCTTTGATGTGACATGTGACTCCCCAGAATACACCTTGCTTCTGTAGACCAGCTCTAACAGGATTCCATGGTAGCTGGGATGTTAGGGCTCAGGTAAGTAACCTTCCTTTTTTTTTTTTTAGTATATGTCCTGGTTTGGCCATCTGTTTTTAAAAAAAAAAAAAGGAAAAAAAGATATACTATACTTGGACAGTATGAAAGTACCCCAAAGACAAAAAATATAACTGGGCCAAACTGTGCCATATAATAAAAAAAAGTCACTTCCCTGAGCCCTGAAAGTTCAGTTCAGTTTGGGTACAGTAACTTGGTAGCCACAATGTGATCTGGCGGGTGGGTGTCAGATTAGAGCTGGAACTGGTGATCTGCAGCTTCAGTTCACCTTGAAGCAGGAGAGTGCTTGTCCTGAGCTCTTCACCTGTGCTGCTGCTCTTACCTAGTGGTCTTCAGCATGATGCTTTCTTTGATTTGGTTTGGGCTAAATGACTTGCAGGTCAATGTTAGTAAACATTGGTGTACTGCATTTTCAGATATAGGAACTGGTATGTGGTCCCCTAGAAGAGCACCCTTCTGAAAGTGTCACAGCACAATGGAGCCTGTGGTTAATGGTGCTTGCTTGCTTGCTGAACTCTGATGGAGTGTATCCAGACTGATGTACAACTCTTGGGATTCTAGAGCAGGATAAGTGCTTTTGGAAAAGCTGGAAAGCCAAGTCGTTTTTAGACCTGACAGATCTGCTGCAGTGTGAACCATCTGTGGTACCATTGTGTGGACTTTAGTTTTACAAGAGTCAGTTGTTCTATAATTTCTTATCCTTTATCAGACTCAAACCTCTCAAGCTTTTTTTTAAAATTAGTAATTATTCCACATTTGATATTTTGTCACCTGTATTTCTGTGTGATAAAACACATAATGCCAATTGAATTTTCCTATCTTCTACAAAAGGAAATGTTGACTGTTCACACATGCTGCATTGTGATTCTAGCAGAGATCTCCAATTAGCATTTTCTGTATCTCTAGATTGATTATACCTCATAAAGCTATTGTGTACAGACACACACACACACACACACACACACACACACACACAAATAGCTCATTTATCTGGGGGAGTAAGTTTCGAGTGAAGGAAAATAGAAGGAAATGAAGACCTTAGCAGGTTCTGGATTTGAGTCTGCTTCTGATCCTGTGACCTCAGTTGTCATTCTCCTTAATGTAATGAGGTATGCTCTAGACCTGGCTGATTGTTCTTTGTGCTTCACATATTTATGCTGGTGGGAGTTATATAGCTAGTGCTTTGTCTCAAGAATTCTACTAATTGTAATAGAAGCAATAATGTTTTTAAAGTCTCTCTCGGTTTATGAATGGTTTTAGGAGAAAGGCAGTA
>JADRCD010067891.1:0-11347 GCA_019843815.1 Montemys delectorum | reverse complement strand
TCTCTCTCTCTCTCTCTCTCTCTCTCTCTCTCTCTCTCTCTCTCTCCTCCCTTTCCCCCCCCCTCTCTCTCTCTGTGGGTGTGGGTGTGGGTGTGGGTGTGGGTGTGGGTGGGTGCGTACATAAAGGAAAACCAGAAATGGTTTCCTGTGTGTCCCCAGCAATGATGTATGAGAATTCTTTTTTGGGGGGGCAAAATCCCAGACTAAACTGACCTTGAACTTGAACTTCTCATCCTCCTTCCTCCACCTCACAAGTGCTCTTATTAGAGATCTGCATGGTTCCTGCAGGGCTGGAGGTCGGACCCAGAGCCTTAGGCATGCTAGATAAGCACTCTACCAACTGAGCCACATCCCTAGCCCATAGTGTGATGGTTCTAATTGTTCCACATCCCACCCAACACTTGTTATTGCCAACCTTTTAAATTTTATCTTTTCTGGTGGGAGTATAGCATCTCAGCTCAGTCTCCACTACGTGTGCTTTTAAAAATGTGTGTGAGTACAGAACCACACTCACTAACTTCAAAACATCTTGATGGCCAAGAAAAGCCAAAAGTCCCAGCCAACACGCTGTGAGTGCACATGGTAAGCAGGCTCTACCACCTGCTTTGGATCTAGGAACAAGGCAGGAGTTGGGTTGGCCCCCTGGCTGAATACTGAGCTAGTGAAAGCTCTATGAGAGATGCTAAGACCCATGCTCTCTATGTGACTCTTGTTACTGGCAGCTACTCAGATCTGGTCTCTGGCCATTCTAGACAAAGCACAACCTGGGCTCAAGAAGCAAAGAACGATCTCCTGTCTCTCTTGGGTATGTTTCCTAAACCATTTGGATTTCCTCTACAGCTTTAGACATACTGGTCTTGCATGGATTGACTCTTACTGCCACTTTGTGTCTATAAAGTCCTGTCACCAGGATGGATCACCACAGCTTCAACTGGTGACTGGACAGAAAGGCTGTTCAGTCGTGATGTGTAGAATCAATAACGAGATGGTGAGGTGAGGCTTGGCAATGCCAGCCGGTGAGCAGTGGCCTGTAAAAGCCATTGATCCAGGATCACCAGATTGTGCTAATGCCCAAAACAATCTTTAGTCTACCACAACACTAATGGAGTAAAATGCTAACCACAGGGTGTACAGGGGATGGAGAAAGCTTCAATCTTCTAGGCTGGGAATGGCTGTCATTATCAACATTCCACACGATACTCAAAGCTGCCTCCCACTCAAATACCACATCTTGGCTATTTGTAATCAACGCTAAATACTGGTTGTATCCAAAGTTCAACTTCATGAACCACACAATGCTCCACAGGCATCCCCCAGAAGCTTTTCAGCTCCCACCCAAACAACTGGAAGCACAAAAAAGACACATTCCCTTAAAAACAAATCAGTCAAAAGAAAATGGCAAGAGCTGTTTTGTATTCAAAGAGGATGCTGCCAGGTTTTAAAAATAGACTGTTTTCTGTAATAAGAACAATGACTATTTTACAAAGGTTAGTAACTCTAGGCCCATAAATCCAGGGAACATCTAAATGTACCAGGCAAGGGCTCCTCCTTCTAATTCAAGCCCTCCATTTCTCCATTAAGCTGCTAACTAGGTCATTAGCAAGGGACCTGCAGCAGCTCTGATCAGCCCACGCCTGCTTGCTTACCAGCTGGATCTGGAGTGGGAAGCTGGGAGTGATGGATAGCAGGCCTGCTGGGGACTCATCTTCTTTCCTGGGGCACGTCCTGAGGACTGAACTGCATGGGCCTGTCTGGGATGACAGTAAATAAGCGCTCGGTAATTTTCTTTGGAGAGATGGATGGAGTCTCTGCCCTTACAGTTTTGGGGGTTTTACAGCACATGATATCACAGGATTCAGTCACACCAGGAGCCCAGATCAAAGGATAGATAGAGATAGTGCTAATGCCCAATTAGAGCGGCAAGGAGAAATTCGATTATTATAACAATTATTGAACACTGCCATATGTTCTAATCTGTATGTATGTTTACACACACACACACACACACACACACACACACACACATACACACACTACAGTTGTCAGGGGGTAAAAAGACATTGAAACTCACGTCTCTGTGTTCCTGGGCTATGGTCTAAGGCAAGAGGCTGACAGGCATGAGGTGCTGTCAAAGATTCCAAGCTTGGCTATTAGCTGGGAAAACCAGGAGTGACCAAGGCTCCTTCTGAACATGGATATTCACCATCAGTGTAGCTCAGCTGGGGTGGTATGCTCAGCAAACCCCCTCCTGTTGTGACCCCAAATCACTTACTATCTGGAGGTACTGGGAGTGAGTGTTAGGGAGCCAGTTTTTCTGGTCAGACTACACTTCTAGCTAAAGTGGATGACTCTCACTGAAAGCCTGCAAGCAGCTTACACCCATCAAGAGTAGCACTGAGAGTCCTCCCCATTCTGTCTTCTTCCTTGGCCCTTGCCTATCCCTATGGTTGCTGCCTACACCCCTCCTGCAGTGTTCCTCACCTGAGGAGTTCCTCCATCCAGAGAGTGGTCCAGGACTTTGCCTTTACCACTCCCTCCCTGCACTCAAGAGTAACCAGATATCAAGTTCTGCAAGTTCTAAATCAGGAGGAAACATCAGTCATTCCCTCTTTAAAATGGAATCCTGTCTTCTTGGCTACAGAAATCTGTTTTACACAGGAGCCAGCATGATGGCACTAAAATAGGAGGCTGGAATTGCAGTCTCTCCAACAGGTTCCTGGTGGGTATTGGAGAAACAGAATGGCTGCATATGGGTCACCATGTGTTATTAGAGTAACTGGCACCTTTGTAAGTCAGCTCAAATGCTAGTGCAGTGAAGCATGCACTGTCGGGCTGACAACGCTCCAGTGAGATGTGTACTACTACTATGTCTATTCTCCAGTGGGGTGTGTACCACCAGTCTGGCAACCCTCCAGTAGGATGGGAACCTGACCCTCTCCCTGCTCTCAGACTGAGAATCTAAGGCTCTAGGAACATCATTGCTCCCCACATCAGGACCTGGCTTGCTTGTTCACCTCTACCAGTCTCAGTCCTTCCAATGTCCCTCTTCATGCTTGGTCTTAGCTTCTGCATCCAAAGCCTTGAACCCTTTGTTCTGGTGTCTGCTTCAGTTTGTTTCCAGAACTTACCCATGTGCTTTTGATCCTGACTTGGGCACCTCTCCCTCCCTGCTTCTGTGCCAAGGGTACTACTTGATATTTTTCTTCATAGATTCAGCTGTATGGGATTGGTCATTTGTCTCCTTGTGGATAAAGAACATCTCATTAAAGTATTGTTTTTAAATTTTATCATTGCTGTATCTGTACCAGTTTTTTGTTTGTTTGTTTGTTTGTTTGTTTTTTGTTTTCTGAGACAGGGTTTCTCTTTTCTCTGTACCAGCTATTTTCATGTGATGAGCAGCAATGGCAGCTCCAGGGAAGATGCCACAACTGAGAGTTAGGAGATTGGATGTTAGTGAGAGGACAGCTAGTTTATGTTCCTCTTTCCAGAAACTTCTACTGTGCTTAGAATGTGGGGTTGTATCAGCTACCAGAGAGCCAGCTGAGTCTCTTTACTAGGAGACCTTAGGCCACCTGAGATTGTGGCTGTGGGTTTGTTCCCTAAGAAAAGTCCCAGGGTGGGGACAGTGCAGGGTGTGATATATCTACAACAAGAATCGACAGATAACTTATAAACCAAAGCACTTTGCTATGGCTCAAGGTTTTGTTTTGAGATCTCTCCTTTATACTGCATGATTCTTTGTGCCCTGTCCTCAGGGAACCTGCTTCCTGAGGTCAGGCACAGGAAACTATAGCTGGCCTTCTTCCAGGAAGTCAGAACCAAACTTAAGCATCGTTAACTCCCTGTGTGATGGCTGTACTGTCATTGGTACAGAGTCCAAAGCCCTAAAGTCCAAAGCCCTAAAGTTGGCCTTCATCTTTAGCCCCCACCTGCTTCTCAGAAGGATGCTTTAATGGGTGTTCATCTGCTTGAGGGAGACCATATAGAACACCATCCTTTTAAAATTGTAAGGAGAAGAGTGGTCTCACCGCAGCTTGTCATTGGCCAGGGCATGCATGACGAATTTCATGACCAGCATTTCAATGCTCATAAAGTTGGGATGCACATTGCACTTGCCCTTGGGCTTAGACAGCCCTTAATAATGAGTTTGGTTTCTCTTGAACCTTTACCCTTTTCCATATCTCTCACTTGGTGTGAGATCCATTCTGCATCTGCCCAAGGCCCAGTCAGCATGTTTTCCACAGAAGTAGTCAACGTTGACCAACAAAACCTGTTGGACTCTGTCTCTATTCTATTCCTGCCCTGAAGCTATTTGGTGGGGTCAGCAAGGGCTTTTTCCTGGGTCTGACACCAGCTGTGTGTCTAGCTTTTTTTTTTTTCCTGAGGCAGCAAGTAGGGTTGGAGATGTCGGAGATACATGAGATCAACTTAAAGTTTCCTAGCCATACAAATCCAGAGGTTTTGGTGAGCAAGAGTCTGCAGAGGAAGCTACAGTTTGTTCTCTTGCATCATGGGAAATGTGGACTAAACCCAGGTATTTAGATGCTCTTGGCAGCAGACTACTCACAGTGATATTTGGAAGACATGTCACAACATCGACAGTAGATCCTGGACATTTACAATCTGTCTAGGGGAACACAGCTCAAAGAAGAAATGAAAACGTGTCCAGGAGTAGATGATTTAGTCCACAGACTTCCCCAAAGAAGACTGGTGGGGGGCATTGGGCAAAGAAACAGAGAGACTCCTGGAGGAGCAGAGCTCAGAGGCAGGAAGCTCAGTCACCTGCAGCCATCACACAGCAGAGCTGGGAGAGACGCCTGGCAATCATGCTCCTCAGCTGCCATCTTCAGCATGAGATGATAAGGCAAAGCCTCTCACCTTAGATGGAAGCTCTGATTTAGAAGTGGAAAGCAGGCCGATTCCTTTTTCCATGTCTTGTCCACCCAGTATGTCCACTCTTCTCTGTCTCTTCTTTCCATTCTCAACTCCCAGGCTGACTAGCCGTGCTTTTATTCTGGCTCATCCATTAGTACTCTATCACTTGCGCAAATGAAGGACCTGTTTGACCTCTTCCAACTGTCCTGCTGTCCCCAGCCCATGCTGCTTTGCCTAGACTAGAACCTTCTTGATCTCTAGCACTGGGTCTCTCTTCCTTAGTATTATGAGAGGAAGAGGAACCAGCAAGCTATATAGTCAAAGATAAGCTGGGATGGGGGGGTTTCAGAGGGGATAAAATTTGCAATGTAAATAAAGAAAACATCTAATTAAAAAAAAAGAAAGAAAGAAAGACTGTCAGCAGAAAAAAAAAATACCAAAAAGACAGCAAGGTCCCACTCCGAAGAAGCCACAGCCCACACACATGCATTTCCTCCTGCAGATTCACAGCCAGGGTGAGGGACATGTGGAGAGGCAGGGGACCAAACATCACTGCACCACCATCCAGCTGTTCCTCTGTGGCTGCTCCATGCTGGGGAAGCTTCAGTAAGCGATAACATAGGGGGAAAGAAGATGCTGCAGTCACACATGCTTTGGAAATCATAGTCACATCAATGCAATGAGCTCGCATGATCTCAAGGCAGAATTTATTTCAGAGCACTGTGGATGCACTGGGATGTCGGATACGCCACTGTGGTGCGTCATCTTTGTGATGTGTTTGACATTTGAATGGGTCTGTCGCTGTTTCCCCTAGGCTGGGCAGGCCCAGGAGGAGGCAGAAATAAATCAGCAGGACATTATATATTTTCTACAGTGTCAAGTGATGTTCCCCATGGTGGATCGGGGAGGAAATTGATTTGCCTCCTTTTTCAAGCAGCAGATGGAAAAGTGTACCTCTGAGCTTGCTGAGAGACCAGCATTCAGGTAGGGATGTAGCCTCCTGTCCTGAGGCTCCTACTTGAGGAGTGCCTTCTCCTAGCTCCTCGCTGTCCCAGAGAACTTCTGAGGAAATGGCTTGAAGCTCATACCATACCACGAAAAAATATGTGGGCACCTCAGAGACCCCCTGTTGAACCCCATTATTAAACCCCAAGTGCCTCCAGCTCTCTCTCTCACCTCACAGGCTGCCTGTTCTTCTTCCTCTCTGTAAACCAGGTCTTTTCTTTATTCACCCTTACTGTGTGACTTGATACAGCCCTTCCTTTTCAATTTTTGACACAGTGATATAGAGATATGCCACCAAAGGAGGACTTTACAACCTTTGGTAAAGTTGCTTAGGTCTAGGATGATGCTTGTTGACTGAGGAAGGCCATGTCTAGGGCCAGGAGATCTCCTGGAAGAGGTAATTTGGAAGCATTTGTCCTGGTCACCTTGTGCATGTGGAATCAGAGATGATTTGATTAAATCTACTGCAAACCATAAGGGTAATGTCACCTTCTGTAAGTTGAAATAACTCCTACATGTACCACATCTTTCAAATAGATCATCTTGTTGCCCTGGTTGAACTCTATTGATAGCTGCCAACATGATCTACAGCATCTGAGCCCACTGGCCCTGAGTTGCCTCATCCACTTTCAAACTACATTTCTGGGTCGTGCTTTATTTTGGCCCTTATTATTAGTGTCTTGGACTCTAAAAGACCTAAAGAAGTTCTGAATAATAAAAGCCTTAACTTTCTTTTAAACATCTCCTTTCATACCATGGAATTCATTTATCTAGTGATCAAATAGCAGCCATTGCCTAATGGGGTGGAGTCCTGAAGGAGGCAAATAGCCATTTTATGACTCTACTCGACCTCTTGTATGTTCTGTTTGCCTTGTATGTCCCAATGAAAAAGTCTGAATTGAACAAAGCAGAAACTATGAACTGAAAAACAGAGTTAATAAGGGAGCGTCCGTGTCACCCAGAGAGCCATTGCTGGTGACAGAAGACTGGCTTGACTTTATTTAAATGATATTCAAGAACAAAGTTTACATTAGCTAATCTTAGAAATAAGGCTATGAAGACTACAGGAATGGCCAGGGAAGGAGAAGCCCCTGCTGTGCCAGCACAAAGACTGGAGTTTGAATCTCAGCATCCAGGTAAGAAAGTAGGTATGACCTGAGCATCCGTGTGCTCTCAGGGTTGAAGGAGGGGAGACAGGAAGAAGAGGACTACTGAAGTTACTGGCTGCCAGCCTAGCTGAAAAAATATAAGCTTAATAGTCATGTAGAAACCCCACCTCAAAGAGACACAGTGAAAAATTAAAAATGATTAAGAAAGACACCCAACACCCTCCTTTGGCTTCCACATGCATGTACAAGCATGTACACCTGTGAGGTCACATGGTCACCTCTCTCTCTCTCTCTCTCTCTCTCTCTGTGTGTATGTGTGTGTATGTATATATATATATATATGTGTGTGTGTTGTATATATGAACATATATGTATATATACACCACACATACATATGTATATATGTGTGCATGTCTATTCCACAATAATTCTAACATTCCCTCCATTCCTCTGCACCCGTGAAGTGCTGTGGGAAGGACAGAATAACGTGGGAGCCATCAAGCTACCATCAAGCAATGGAGCTATCCTCTTATTCTTCTGCTTCTCAGCCAGAACTCCCAGTGAACACAAACTTTCCTTCAGTGTGAACACTGGGTTTCTCCTTTAATCTTCTTGCCTTGAGCTGATACACACATTTAGGAAATTACACTGAAAGCATCAGAGATCAAATAAGCATTGTCATAAGCAGCAACATTCATGGCCTTGCTTATAGAACAGAAGTTCTGATGACACCTAGGTTTTCTATCCTTAAACTGTCTCCCTCCCTCTGGCCTTTGGATTTCCTGCATACATGTTGTATTATGTGTTGTACTTCTGTTGCTGTAAATAATTAACAAAACTTAACCAACACCACTAATAGAAGGAAGGTTAATCTGGGCCCATCGTTCCAGAGGGATAAGATTTCATAGTGGTTGGGAAATATGGCAGCAGGCAGCAGGCATGACTGTTGAATCAGGAAGCTGAGTTCTCACATCCTTTATCATAAGCACACAGCAGAGAGAATTAACTGGAAAGGACATAAGCCTTCAAACTCTTTTTTTTTAAGTTCTCCTTGTATAAAGTAGTTTTTATTTGTTTATTTTGGTTTTCTGCATAGTTTTATTAGATTGTTTTGTTTTGTTTTGTTGACATTGCTTTTATTCTAGTCAGGTTTTCAATTCAAAAATAATAATCTCTAAGTGAACATACCTAGTGATTCTACACACATGCATATGAGCATATTTTCAAGAAGAAAGCATATTTTGAGTAAATAATAATGTAGCAGTCTCCCTAACAGACACTGGGAATTTAACATTAATTTGGTCCTACTAAAACACACAGGCAATAGCCGAAGAGTCAAAGTCCACCTCTAGTGACACCCTCTCTCAAACAAGGTCATACTGTCCAAAGCTCCCCAAACAGCACCAACAATCAGGGACCAAATACATGAATCTATGAGGGACATTCTCATGCAAGCCACTACTCACATCTAGAACTAAAAAGTATTGATAATTTTATGGTTTAAAAGTAACACAGAATAGAGAGCTAGTCTCAGACTATGTACACTTTGTTTAATACCCCAGACCTTGAGACCATTAAATAAGAATCCCTCACTGCATGCTTCAAAAGGTGTCCCCTCCCCCACATGATGCAGAGTGTGTCCCTTTGCTCCATGCATACTGCAGAGTGTGTCCCCTGTCCCCTGCATGCTGCAGAGTATGCCCCTTGTTCCCTTAAGGCTACAGAGGGTATCCTTGTGTCCTTTCCCACATACCATAGAAGGTGTCCTCCTTGCCCCTGCCTGCCCCCATGCTTCAGAGCATGTTCCTGGACACTGGGCTGAGGCTGTGCTGGCTCTTCCTGATGGAGCAGTGTTCTTGCCTGCACTGGAGTTTTGCAACTATGATATTTCATTCTCCTAATGTGGCTCGAGCACTTTTCTGTGTTTGGTTCTTTTTCAACAGTGGATTAGCTATTCTTAGCCCTCTGTTTTTCTGTATTAATTTTAGATTTATCTTGTAAAGTTCCATGAAAAACCCTGTTGAGATTTTGATTAGAATTGTATTGAAGAATTAGACCAATCTGGGGAGCATTCTCGGGTTTGCAATATTTAGTTTTATGGTCTATGAGCCTGACATCTCTCTCCACTTAATTCTGCCTCATCTAATGCCTTCAATGAAGCGTAATAATTTTCTCATAACAGATGATTCACTTCTTTGGTGAAATGTTACTTTGTTAGTGACATTGTAAATAGTGTGTGCATCAGTCAGGGAAGGACCTGTCATGCCGTAGTAACAAATAACTCCCCAAACCTCTGCAATTAAAATATTCACTTGGCACTTCAGGCTGCAGAATACTTTGGGGCTCTCCCCTCTATGAAGTCATGAGACAATCCTGCAACTCTGTAGAGGACTCCTGGGCCTCTTAATCCTGGTGTTCCATCATGGGATGACACCACACTCATTCTGAATCAAAGCTTCAGATGTTGGAGTAACAACAGCAGTGGGAATTTGATGCTCAGGTCCTGAGAAGCCAGCCACTTCTGTAGACCTTTGTCTCAAGACCATTAAATGAGAAGGTGCCTCATCTCCTGTGTGTCACAGAGAGTTTTCCTGGACAGGGCTCTGGTGCTGGGCAGGCACTCCTTACTGCATGTCTCTGCTAAAACTCCCATTACTGTGTGTGGATCTTGTTTGAGTAGAAGTCTCTTCTTTTGTTTGTTTGTTTGTTTGTTTGTTTATTTGGACACAGGTCTAGATATTCCACAAGAAACAAAAATAGAAGGATGGGGGGCTTGACCGTGCTGCAAGCATAGTGAAGGTTTCACTCCAACACCAATGAAAGGTTCTTGGAACAACACCTGCTGAGAAACCTAAGGATTCTGGTCTGTCATGGGCTTATTTAGAAGAAAACCTTTTAAGTTCTCCTAGAAAGGGATAGGACACTGCTCTGAGTAGGGACAGTCCCCAGAGATCCCAGCTTGTCCTGAAAGGGTAGGATGCTTGTTCTGTCCCTGATACCAGTGGGCTTTGACTAAAACACATAGAAACCCAAAGGATACACAATGAAATTTAAAGGCAAACTGACCACACAACCCAAACACTACACACCTTGTTCTCTGCCAATGAAAAAGAAGACGACACAGGAATTTCATGGCTACCTCTTTCTTTCAGATCTCAGAACTAGAAAGCCACAGGTCCATTTCTCTGGATGCTTGAAAAGGAAATGCCCTATGTCTACAACATGGAACTCAATTTAGCAAACAAAATGAAACTGCAGGTGTGTGCTACAATGTGGGTAAAGCTTCAAATTCACTGAGTCAAAGATACCAGAAGTACCACACACTATGCCCAGGAGAGATGAACTGATAGGCATAGACGGTGGAGCAATGACTGCTTGTGGCTTGGGGACAGAGACAGGTATATTTAGAGTTTAGAAATGAGCATCAGGGAGTTTGTGTGTGTGTGGGGGGGAGATATGCTAAATGGGGATTGCAGCAGTGGCATTCAACTCTAAATATTTGAGTAAAATACGTTTAAAACCACTCTTTTGCATTTTATTGTAGATACTCTAAGCCTTAGCAAAGCTGTTGTATATATAAATCTAAACTTGTTAAGCACCCATATATGCATATGTACATCATACAGTTCATCAGCCTCACTTCTAGGAGTTTTTTATCCAGAAGAAATCAAACAGATGCCCCCCTCCCCCATGACCTGCTTTAGATCTGGTGGCAGCTTATCTTACAACTGCCAAAAATTGGAAGTCACCCAAATGCCAGCAACAAGGAACAGGCTAAGTGACCACACAATGGAATAGTATTCTGCAATGAAAAGAAAAAGCCTCCTGATGGATGACCCATTATTGAATCTTACAATGTGTCTCTGGGAAGAATCAATGCACAAAACATCACCCAATTCAGAGCACTATCAAAGGTATGTTATGGGGACAATGTCAGATCAGTGGTCAACTGAGGCTGGGGTAAAGTTTGCACAGAAAAGGGTATGGGGTATTTGAGGACTTGGGAACATTCTGTAACCAGTTTCTGGTAGTGGCTTCAGAACTCATGCATTTGTACAAATGCACCAGATAAATTTATGCACATTCAAAGGGCAGCATGTGCAAGCTGTGAGCTAAATGTCCATTAACCCAACCTTTTTTTTATTAGATGTTTTCTTCATTTACAATATCTCCTCTCCTTTCCCAGATTCCCCTCCAAAAGAAAAAAAATAAAAATAAAATAAAATAAAATAAGGAAAAAAAAACCAAAAAGCCCAAAACTAAAACAATCCCCTGTTCCCTCCCCCCTCTCCCTGCTCACAAACCCACCCTCTCCCACTTCCTGGCTTTGGAATTCCCCTACACTGGGGCATAGAACC
>JADRCD010067890.1:0-16358 GCA_019843815.1 Montemys delectorum | reverse complement strand
TGGACTTTAAGTAACTGAAGTTGAGCATTCCCATAGAAAGAAGTGACAATAGCCTGTGACAGAGCCCCTCCCCCCATACCTGGCCCCGTTTCTTCAAGGCCATAAATCTTAGTTCTTCATTTCTCTAAATAAAACCTTTCAACTGTTGTTCTTTCCTTTACCATTTGGGGCAATCTGTTGACCTTTGCTTAGCTAGCTGAGGATTTAATGCCACTGGATCATTCATCGTCATTCTTCATTCCTAGTAGTGTTTGTAGTATCCTAACACTCTTATGTCCCTGCCATTGGTTACCAGTTGCCTTTCAACCCCTGCTTGATGAGATAAGATGCTGGTCCCCTACTCCAAACCTTTCTCTCTCCATCCAACTCTCACTAGGAAGAATTTAGTAAAATATTTGATCCTTATTTTATTTTATTCTAATGTTTTTGAGATAAAGTTTCCGGTAGTCCAGGTTGGCTCCAAACCTGCTATATAGCCAAGGATGACCTTGAACTCCTGATTCTCCTGCTTCCACCTCCTGAGTGCCAGGATTTCAGGGGTGAGCCACCACTCTTGTCTGGCTCTTATTTTCAGAAGCACTTGGTCTTAAAAGTAGACATGAAAGACGAAGCTGGTTTTCCCTGAGCATACACTATTGCCAAGGGCTGTGCATACCACCATCTTATCTAAGCCTTGTGGTAATCCTGAGAAGGGAATCACATCATTGTGATTTGAGACATGAGAAAACTGTGACCAAACCACATATCTGGTAGGGACCCAAGCTGGATTTGAACCAAAGTTGGACTCCAAAGTCCCAATCCTTTTCCCAGGGGCCCATGACTCCTTCAGCTTTGGTTTCATGTACAGCATTTCGAGTCCCTTTTCTATGACCAAAGTTTGGACTGAAAGTCATTATCTATTTTTGGAACCCCATAGCAATTCTGGCTCATTCACCAGAGGGCACAGGAAAGGGCAACTTAAGAGGGAACTGAAGGAAGGCAATTGCGCTGTCATGGGATGGAGGGAGTGAGCCATCAGCTGAGATGGTTACTTTAGCTGCAGGCCTAGCAGGCCTCCCTCTCTACCTGGGGCCTAGGCCTTGGCCTTTGGAAGCTAGCACAGAAATCTCAGATGGTGTCTTCAGTGACACTGGGAGCCATGTGACAGTACCACCGTGACTCTCCCAGTCCTACTGCCTTAGATATGAAACAAATTTTGAATCTTGAAGGTTATATAGCTGACTCAGACCATTGCTCTGGCATTGTGGTCATAGACACATGTGGGAAATTCCCAAACTAACTTTCCCACAGAGCTGTTTTGGAGTAGGGGATAGAAAGAGGCCGGGGGTGGAGAATGTATTTTAGTTATTTGTTTGATTAGTATTTGTTAAATTGGCAGACCATTTCAACCAGAGGCTCTAAGTGGGATTCCCCCAGGGGTCACTTCCAGGCATATAAAAGAGTCTAGAGGTTAGAAGGCCTGGGCTCAATTTTCCATACAGAGGGAGGAAAGGCCATGATAGAATAAAAGTATCTAGCTTCTTTTTTACTTATCTTCATGCTGCTGTCATAGAAAAACATCCACATCCATCTGCTTCCCCCCACCCTGGACCACTGGGTTCTCCCTCTTTGTTGAGACTCTAGGCATCCCCCCTGCCACACACCTTGGCTACATCCCAGTCTTTCTACTTCCTTGCTTCCGCCCTTCTTCTTGGTCCCCGGCTTACCACCTGCACCATACCTCCGAAGTCCTCCCACCCTGCTGCTTGACTCCAGTTCATCCTGTCACCACTGCTAGCTTACAGAACATCTGTTTGAGGACTTCCCAAGGCTGCTATGCATCGTACATCATAAAGTCCCAATGCCTCCTTTCAAAGAACTCAGCCAGTCCTGGCCCCCTGAAGATAGACAAGCTGTGTCCGGTATATAATGACTACACAGATGTGGCGGGGTCAGGACTTGCTAGCTAATGGCCCGAAAGAGTGAGTGTGACAAGGACAGAATGGACTGGGTATGCCTCAGTGGTAGAGTGCCTTCTGTGTGGCCATGAGTTGCATCCCAGTGTTGCAAATAAGATAATTAAAAATAACTTGCATGGTTTTGTGTGTAAAAGAGCTGTCATTTGACTTATTTTGTTAAATAGCTGGGCAGGAGAGACTCTTTCACTGGCTGAACGAGTAGCCTTGGGAAAAAAAATCTTCCTATTTTCTGAGCTTCTAATCTTCCACAAGAGTCTCAAACTTGCACTCAGGCCCAAGTGGACCACAGAGGTGTTTGTTGATGAGCACACAGAATTCATTTGAAATGCCCGTGTCAAGCCCGTGCGTGCTCTAGTTGTGTACTGGGCCAGATTGTTTTCACCCCTCCCCCACTGCACCCCATCATTTTTCATTCGCTGTTCAGTGCCTGAAGGCATTTACATTGGTGACTCTGGGATTAGATGGTGTTTACTTCGCTTTCAACTCTGGCACGGCTGGAATTCTGTTTAACCTGCTTTGAAAGGAAACTTGCTACTGCTTTTGCTTAAGCAGTTTGCAGTGCCATCTAACATCCAGCAGCCAGGCACAACTGACCGTGCTTCCTGAAACAGCCCGGGAATGAACAGTAGTGAGGGCCTTTAGTATTTCTGACTTGTGTGGTCAGCTGCCCAGGGAGATGGTATTCCATTGAAAGTGATTGTTTTTACATACCCAAGCACAAGTGGTGCCCGTCCACAGTGCAGAAAGGACCAAGCACAGCGTGCCATGGGCAGCCAGCTGGGCATACAGAGGGCATTGGTTGGAAGCACAAAGTATGGATTTAGCCCAAGTTGCCTGACAGGGTACTCTTCCAAGACAGAATATTGAATGGGAGTGTGTGCTGGATATGGCCCAGTCTATGGAGGGACTCCACAGAGCCACACACAGAGGGCAGAGGGGGATCAGGGAAGCATTTTCCCCACAGAGTTCCTTGGCATTAACCAGTCCCAAGGGCTGCATGAGCTGCAAATCGGCCTGGCCACAGGCCAGCAGAGCACAGCTCCCTGAGAGATGTTAGACAGACACAGCAGGGACAGGAAGGCAGCAGCTCGGCTCCAACAGCAACTGAGCCCCACTCTTTTGGGCAGGATCTGGGTAAGAAGTGCTGAGGTCTGAGTAGATGGCTGGTGAGTGTGTGGGCATGGCAGAAGACATAGTTAGGCACTGGGTGGAAAGTAGAGCTGCTGATGGCTACAGCCACTGTGCACACACGGTGTTAGGGCTGCCCCTAAACTTGGCATGAATGCTGGAGAAGGGCTGTCTTTTGGGGAAATCGCAGTGGCCAGTACACTGTGTGTGGGTAGTTGTAGGCTTCAAAATGGTGGCTAGGAAAGGGATGGGAGAGAGGGGTGGTAAAAAAGGAGAGAAGGGGCACATTTCTGACTAAGCTGTCTCGGGGTGCTTCTCAGTAAAGGAGACCCATGCTGTGTAACTTGGCCTCCTTATCTCTGTTCTTTCCTGCTCTGCTGCTTATGAATTCAAGGAGACAAATCTCCCATAGTCCTGTTTGTCAACATCAAATAGAATGGACAAAGTGAACTTTGCACAGCAGCTTCACTGAACACATTGCAAAGTCCCGGGGAAATGTTTTGACATGCTTGCTGGGCATGCTTTCTTTGTGTGAGTACAACCTACTCATGTCAACCAAGCACTGAGTGATACTTTTGGGATTGAGCCCTACGGAGAGTAATGGGCACTTGGGTGGTGGGGCTGTCAGGCCTCACAAGTGCTAAAGGATGATAGATAGGTGCTGGCTGGGCCAGGCACAATTGTGATCATGACCAAAGATTGGGAAGATGAAAGAGGGAGGGTATGTGGAGATGGAACACGACTGGAGGATGATTGGGGTTGTGCTATGTGTTATGTGTGTATGTTTGAGGCATGGTTGGGGAGCCTATCTGTAGCTGCGGCATGTGGATTTCTTCCGAACAGCTTGAAACCAGAATGCTCTGGCACTGACTTCGTGGCTAGGGACAAGGCCAGAGAGCCCCCAGAGTGAGCTAGGTAGGAACAGCAGAAACTGGCAACCAGACATGTGCCTGGCAGTGGCGGAATCACTGAGGTTTCCTTGCCTCCTCCAGCTAACTTGCAGTGTGCTCACTGGAAGCCACAGAAACCCACATACCAAACTCTGCCATTCCTGGCTCACTCAGAGACTCCTGGGGCTCTGAGTGGGTACAGTTCATGAAGCAAGATCCTAGTTGCAGACATACATACACCTGATCCTCTGAAGCTAAGGCTATATCATCATTACCTGACCAGGCGACTTGCTGGAATATAGTTGCTTGCTGAGATAGGAGCTTTGGGAGGGATTCGAGGATCCTTGTTGTCTCTCTTTTCAGTACTAATTCAGAGCCTACTAAGGGTTCAGAGGAATCCTGGGCTTTGCTGTCTGTACCCTGCCCATCTTTCCCATCACTTCCTACTAGGGATACCTGAGAAGGTTTGATACAGAAGCTAACCAGCACTTGGCCCTTCATCCTTTTGGCTACTAGGCAACTAGCCAGACCTCCATGGCGAAGGTATCCATTATATGAGGGTTCTATGTGAGTGATTTAAAGACAAGCATCCTTTAAGCAGCAAGACTTTAGTCCAACAAGTAAGCCCTGGGCTTCCCTGGCCTGAGTACACTAACAGATACATACAGGACCGCACTCTCCATCGCAGCCCTGGCAAGTAGCATTTGAACAGGAGTCAGCCAAGTCTGAGACAACTTGTGGTATGAGCAGCCGCAATGCCAGGCTCCTCACGTTACTTATGAAAACACTGTGCCGGGGAAGGAAGGCCAAGCCCAAGGCATCTGTGAGCCATATTCAGTCTCCTTGCTGCCAGTTTGTGACTGATGGGAAAAGTAGCACTGGGTTGCACATCTCTGAGAATTCTTTTTGCTTAGTGAACTGTTTTCTTCTTTAAAGAGTTTTTTTTTTTATTTATGTGAATGGAGGGGAGAGTATGCCCCATGTGTATAGGTGCCTGAAGAGGCCCCCAAAAGGCCTGGAGCTGGAGTTATAGGACATTATGAGTCATCCCCCACCCCCAATATGGACTCAGGTCCTCTGGAAATCAGCAAGCACTCGAAAGCACTAAGCTATTACTCCGATCCCCAATTATTTTCTTGGTCTTTTTAAACCCCACTCCTTAAGACAAATAAGCACTTTTTAAATTCAATCTTTAGTGTTGCTACTGAAATGCAGTTGGATATTCATTCATTCAATAAACTTTACAAAGAGATCGTGTCTCACATACACCTGTAGTCCTAGCACTGGGGAGGCTGAGGCAAAGGTGTGGCAAGTTTGAGGCCAACAGGGGTTACTTCGTGAGATTGTTTTGAAAGCAAAGGAAAGGGTAGATAAAAGCGGTCTCAGTGTGTTGTATAAGCTGATCTTGAACTTCTGGACCCAACAGTCATCCCACTTTAGCGTCACATGTGGTTGAGATTACTTCCACACACTACCAGGTCTGGCTTTCAACAAACTTTTATTAACTTCATTGGCAAGGGCAGTGCTGGGTTGCATAGATGAGGAAATAAAAAAAAAAAACAATACTTGTCTTTAAGAAATAGCTAGTCTAGTGGAAAGAGAAACAGAGAACAAGCAATGACTCTTAAGTGTATATAAAATAAGCTCACACAGAACTCCCTGAAAAGGGCAGCCCTGAGGTTGGAAATAGAGGAAGGAGACATAGCCAGGACCAATAGGATGAAAGTGAAGAGAACTGAGGAACACAGGACTTTCCTGGCCCGGGAAACCTTGGGCAGATACCGAGAGTTCTGGAAAGCAATGGCATGCTCAGGCGTTGGCGGGCAGGCCTGTGATGGGTGTGTAAAGGAATGGAGAGCTGGGAGCGGCAAGAAGTGAGGCGAATCTTTTGGGGCCTGATGGGCCATGATGTGCATCCTGGCCACTTATCCCCTGGAAGGCAGCAGGGAGCCAGCTGAAAGGCTAAAGGACAGAGACAGGTCTGTCTGACCTCGGCTTTGGATGGTCCACACTGGGACCTCAATGTGTCAGGTGGATAGAAGAGACTGTGGAAAGGCACTCCCTGGGGAGCCAGATCCCCGGTGCCTAGACTTGCTCAATCTAGACCTGCAGACTGGAGGTTGGGGCGGGTAGGGGTGGTGAGGTGTGAAGACATGCTGGCGAGCTTTCTGTCTTTGGGACAAATGCTTGTAATCAACAATTTATAAGAAGGAAAGGGTTATTTGGACAGATGATGTAAGAGGTTTCAGCCCATAGTTGGCTGGTGCCCTTGCTTTGAATCTGTGGTGAAGCAGAACATACAGATGGGAAGAAAAGCTACTTTCCTTAAAGGGGTCAAGATGCTAAGGGCCCCACCTACTAAAGGTTCCCCTTCAGCACATCAGTGTTATTAGCTAAGAGGAGGGATGTGTGAAACTGCTACTACAGCCACTCCTGAGGACTCAGCTCACCGTTTCATGGGGGCTGGCTCCCATGGGCAACTATCTACCTTCAGTCCTCATTGGGCACCACAAAGGTGACACATTGAGAAGCAAACTGGCCTTGTCTCCTACTGTTGCTTCAATCCTCCCTATCGTTGTTTAATGTAAAACCAAGCTTTCCAACTGCTCAAAACCAAATGGCCTCTATTGTTTCTACCCATCCTCCATGCTCAAGTCACGTTGTTTCCACCTTCAAAATATATCTGGAACCAAATGACCTGTTGCCATTTTTGTGGTCTGTAGCCTGTCTGTCACCTCTCACCTGGAGATCTACAAGCATCCCGTGGGATCTCCTGGCAGATTCCTCCCTGAATCCTCTCTACTAGTCTCAGCACCACAGCTAATGTGACCCTGACATGGGCCCTTGCCTTGGCGCAAACACACTCTGATAGCTCTCTCTTTCAGGTTACTGTCACCCCTGCATGTGTGCCCATATGCTGACATTCTGCTCCTGGTCAGTCATTGCTCCAGCCACAGTGCCTGCTCCCTAGACAGCCTCCATGTGCTCTACCCTTTACCTGGCAATTCCTACACAGCTCCCTCCCTCCTTTCATTGAGAACTTTGCATACTGCCTCCTAACTAAGCTTCCTCGGTCCTCATGTTAAGAGAGTAGTGTCCCAGCCCTCCCGGCTCCCAAGCTCATCCTTTGTTTCATGTTTCTCCAAACTTCTTGCTTCCTACGTGCTTTGGTCATTTGTTTTATTTGTTGCCTTTCTCGCCCCCAGAATGTAAGCCCCAAGCAGCAGGTGCTTTCCCTCTGCTGTCTCTCCCCATGGTTGGGATTGTGCCAGGCACATAGCCACTACTCAGCAAGGACCTACTGAATAGAGAAGCAAAGGCATGGTGAGGGTCGCTGAGTTGTCCCGGGCCACCTCCAGGCCATGTGACATAGAATTCTCTGGAGTAGATTGTTTAAGGGTAGCAGAGATTCCACTGGATCATAGGAGTTAGCAGGCCTAGCCAGAGTAACCTTGAACTAGCCCTTTCCCTTCTCTGATCTTCAGTTTGCTTGTTTATAAAATGATTACAAACACTGGGATGAGGAACGTTGAGGTGGTTCAGAGGGGAAAGCCAGCTCCCCAAAGTTGTCTTCCAATCCTCATCTGCATCAAGACAAATTCGTGTACCCACACACACACACTTAAGTAGTTAGGCTAGGGCATGGCTCAGTGGCAGGGCACCTAAAATAGAATTCATGAAACCATGAGATTCATCCCTGGAACTACAAAACATTAAGTAAATAAAATGTAACAGGTAAATACTTTATATTGTGATGCAATATGGTAGTCAGCACTGTAGTCAGGCCTGGTGGCATGGGCCTGTTATCCTGCCTGTTTAGATTGAGGTGGGAGCATCGAAAGTTTAAGGCCTGCCTAGAGTAGGATTCAGAGTGAGTTCAAGGCCAGCCTGGGCAACTTAGAAAAACCCTGATTCAAAATAAAAACTAAAGAAAAAGACTAAGATTGTAGCTCAATTATAAAGCATTTGCCTACCATGCACAGGGCCCTACGTGCAATTTCTAGTACTGCAAAAACAAACAGTGTTTTAAGCCGCCCAGAGGTGAAATGAGCAACTGATCAACTGCCCTTGCCACTCAGGCCCTGAAACTGAAGGCAGAAATTTCTACCCGTGTGATTCCCCATTTCTTTCTTAAACTTGTCTAAAACACAGTCTTATCTTCAACCTACATCTATAAATAATACTCCATTACAGCTGTTCAAATAATAATGGGAAAAGGGGTTGTCCAGCTGCTGCATTCAGCTGAGCCAGCAGTGTTCCATGAAGTGGCCTTGGTTCTGACCAGATGGCCTCAGACAGGGCAGGGATCTGGGAGACGCCAGTGGTGAGATGACAGTCCAGCCCACTTCTCAAAACCGACATGCCACCATATCTACTGCTTATGTGGGCCCGCTTCCTCTCCTAGGCCTGGCTTTCTCATCTAGTCTAGTCAGAGCTTACAGTTTACCAAGCACCTGTCACTTAAGATTTAATCTTCATTGTAACTTCGGATCAGCATCCTTGGGGCAGGCTCAGGGTAGGTCCCACATGACCTCTTCCTTCTCCTATAGAAATCACCAGATACTTGCTTACCATTGTCTAGGCTGGAGAGAGAGAGACAGAGACAGAGACAGAGAGAGACAGAGACAGAGAGACAGAGAGAGACAGAGAGAGAGACAGAGACACAGAGACAGAGACAGACAGAGACAGAGACACAGAGAGAGACAGAGAGACAGACAGAGACAGAGACACAGAGAGAAAGAGAGAGAATGCTTCATTTTTTCTTTGGCTTTACTTAGGCTGCAGGTGGAGCCTAGGGAAGGGAACGCAGGCCAGGCCAGATGGAAATCATCAGTATCCCACCGGCGGCATGAGGCTGAGCAGAAGGGAGGTGCCTTCCCTGCCTAGCCCCACCAGGAATGCTGAGGTTCCTAAGGCCAATTGTGGAGAGGGGGCAGGTTACTATAGGTGATGAACTATTTTCCTTTCTCATTCCCGGAGCACTTTGTGAGCTGCTCTTTGTTACGGTAGAAACAGAAAACCAGAAAAGCCCAGTGGGGCTTGGCCAAACTCTTCCTTTGTTCTGCTGAACAGGAAGGCTAGGCAAGGAGCTGGGTGGGGCCAGCACAGGGTAACAAGTCTGAAGATAAAAGAGCAGGATAGAATTCTAGCAAAAACAATGAGAATAACTAAACACACACACCAAAAAAAGCACTGAATGTATCCAGTGAGGAAGATGTTTATTCCCACCTCATAGGTCTAAATCTGCAACCTTGAAAACTTGATTTTTAGCATCCATCCATCCATCATCCATCCATCCATTCATTTACTCATCCATCCTATGGCTATATCACAAACACCCCACAGGCCAAGTCCTGAGCTTCTGGGAACTGGGTGGGGGTGAGAACAAAACAGGCAAGGCTTCTACTTTTTTAAATTTAGGATCAAGTCTCCTATAGCGCAGGCTAGCCTCAAATTTACTATGTACTGTAGGCAGTAAATGTTATAAAGAAAAGAAAGCAGTGTAGTGTGGAAGGCTAGGGCATGTCATCAGTCTGTCAACAGAGATCTAGGTGTGAAGGTTGAGAAAAGGGGGCTCATGAACATGTGGTATGTATACAAGAAGGTCCTGGCACTGAGTGGTGATGGAGTTAGGCAATGGTTAGCTGGTTTTCAGCTTCCCTGGAGGTTGTCGAGTCCTATCAGGAAGATGTCTGGTGGTAGGTTCTCTGCACAGCAAGCTATCCTCAGTGTTCATGAGACCTTCATCTTTCATGACAACACAGGGACCATCACAAACTGGGTTGAATACCTTCTATTCATTACTTGTTTGGGACTCTGATGATTAGTATAGACTTGGCCCCTAGGGAATGCTTACTGAATGAAGGAATAAATGGGTGACTGTTGATTCCTCTGCTTTCTCTACTGACTGGGACATTCCCCACCTCTGGACAGATGCTCAGCTTATCTTTCATTCCATCAGCTTCCTTGCACCTACGTGTAAACTCTTGACTATCCTTAGTGTTCCTCTGTGAAGCCTTCTTGACTTCCCCAAGCAGGGTTGATCCCTCCATCCTCCGGACATTCTAACACATTCTATCTCCCCTCCCCATCCTAGCCCTGATCACTCTACGATGTTTGTCTGTTTTGCTGTCACCTATGTTTCTTAGTGGCAAGGTCTGTTTTCATCACCTGTGTATCTCCAGCACTAGCCCTTAGAGGGTGCCCAATAAAAAATGTATTGAAATAAGGTTGGGAATATAGCTCAATGGAGACTGTACCTAATATGCACAGAGCCCTCAGTTCAATCCCCAGCACCAAAAACTGGAATCAATGGGGGAAAACAGTAACGATGAAATTGTTTGTCAGCCTTTTATTTTTTTTTTTGAGTAGTTTGCTGGAACTAGCTTGTAGTGGTTAGTGACAGCCAATTGTTAAATATTTAGGAATGTGTGAGCCAAATGGTAAACATTCCATCTTTAAAAATGCAATTACACCAGAAAACAGAAGACAAACTGACACCTAGGGACAGCCAACAAAAAAACTGACCAAAAATATGCAATAAGGGGATCCTGGAGTGGATCCTAGAGCAGAAAAAGGACTGTGTAGGGAAACCTGGTCAAATCCCAGTTATTTTGTATGGTGCTACACCAAGATTAATTGCCCAGTTTTAACAAATGCTTGATAATTATGTGAGATGTCAGCTGAAGGGGGAGCTTGGTGAAGGGTACACAGGGTGGAAACAGTACAGAAAAGAGACTCGTAAGTCTAAAATTATCCTGGAATTTTAAAATAAACTGTTAAGCAAACATAGTAAATTATATAAATCTGTGATTAGATAAATCATGTCGAAAACAAAGGTGATAAATACAACTTCTCACTTCCTAATTCTCTTGAAGCTTTCCACCTGAGTCTCTTGCACTTCTTGCTCTCCTCTGTGTATGCATGGCACACTGCATCATAGCTCCTCCCACTTTGTGCCACATTTATGTCACTTTGGAAGCTCGAAATGGGCCCAAATGGGTGTATCTACCACATGGGAAATTGAAAATGCCACAAATCAGGGCTGGGGTTCTTGTTCCGGACGATTGTACTGTAAGCCCATGAAAGTGATGGTGGCTGTGTGGGCTTAGCATGCATGAGGTCCTGAGTTCCATCCCTGGAAGGAGAGGGGAAGGAAGAGGAAGAAAGAAGGAAGAAAGGAAGGAGAAAATGTTAATAACATATATGAACCTTGAAACTGTGATGTGTCTATTGCTGGTGACTTCAAGGGTGGCACACAAATAACTGAGGGACAATGCTCTCAGCCGGCATGATGATTTAACAAAGAAGTTCACACGATGACAAATCCATGAGGATCTAATGCTCCTTTATTGGTTCACTTTCTTCTTACTCGTGAGTATAAATGAACTGTCTACCTAGGAAGTGCACTGGCCTTCCTACCACAACCAGAGTTTGGCTTTGAATAGAAGGCATCAGCAAGATCAATGAAAGCACTATGTGAGATTCAATCAGCCATAGGAAATCTACAACAAAGAATACCTATCTCATATTGTTTATAAATTGTGTGTTTTGTTGTCTTAGATAAGTAAATGCATAGTGCTTACTCACCTGCACGCACACAGTTTTGAGAGACCATTGATGAACATCTTTTAGAGCACCACTGATCCCAGTGACTCACTTGGTCCTTAATTACGTTTAAGAAAAGAATATCTGCACCTCCTCTGTGCCACACCACACCATCCGTTTAGACGGAGACCTTGAGGTTTGCTCTTTGGCTCAATTGTGTGAAAGCATTGTGGTCTCTATTTTACAAATGGGGCTATTAAGACCCAAAGAGGTTAAACTAGGAGACCAGGAATAAAACACTGCTTATGCCTGCATCCAAAGCCAGTTTTCAGTTCTTGTTGCTGCTGTAACGAATTACCATAAATGTAGCAACTTAAAGCAATACAAATGTATTATCTTATGGATCTGGAGGCCAGAAATTCAAAGCGATCTGAACTCATACTTGTTTGGCGAGTGGTTTACTCACTGAAACATCTTCCCAGACCCATGTCATCTTTTTTATTAGCATATGTTTATTATACATAAGATAGGTTTATTATTGCATTTTCATATATAGCACACATATAAAGTTCTTTTTATCTTAGTCAGGCCCCTCTAGCTTCTTCTGCTCCCCTCCCATTCTTGCTTATCCTTTTCCTCTTCCCCGACCTAGCCCCTCTTCCGCATTCAGGTTTCTATTTGTTTGGTTTTGATGACCCATTGAGTTTCATCAGGATTGTTCACAGCTTAACAGGTATCAGTGGCAACTGCTGTGAGGTCAAGCCAGACAGCTGTGCCAAGTTCTAAGAGATTTCCCAGCACTCCCGCCGCCCCCCATCCTTCAGCTCATATTCTTTATGCACCTTCTTCCAAGATGTTCCCTGAGCCTTGGAGGAGGGGATATAAATGACCTATTTATGGCTAAACCATTACTTATCCTCATCACCCTGACCAGGCCTGGTGCATCTTCTTTCTTCCTAGGTTTTCATATCACCCTGTCCTTGAAAAAGCCATGGCCTTAGAAAGTGTCCTTTCCTACTCTTGCCAGTGGCATAGACAGTCTGTCTGTGCTGAGTGTTCCTCTGTACACTCTTTCTGGCTCAAGCCCACCTCTCTCCCTCTCTACACAGTGAGCTTCCTGCTTCTGGCCATGAGAAACCTCACCTACTGAGACTGCTCACTCAGGCCCCAGAACATGACAAACAGATACATCACACCACAGTTTGTTTCTGCCATTGGTCTTGCCAAAAAGCTGTTCCCTTGTATATGCCAAATTCATACCCACTCTCTGAGGTGCTATCTGAATTGCTCCTTGATATGGGTGCACTTAATTTTCTTCTTTTATTTTTTTCACAGTTTTTTGTATATGTGCAAGAGTGCATTTATTTTTGATGAACAGACCATTTACCATTATGGAGATGCCACAGACTGGTGACCACTGGGCTAAATAATAGCCACCAATTGTGTCCCAGTACAATTAGTAATCTTTCCATGTGGTCTGGATTTCTGGCTCCTTTTGAAAAAACAGAAAAATCTGATAATACTAGAGGTGCATTTCCACAGGACAGTAGGTAACTGGATTGGGATGGTGGCTTCCCTCTAATTAGAACATGTGTTGTCCAGCCCTTCACAGTCCCCACCAGTCCTTATTAGAGTTCCTCCCCGTTTTCCACGATCCTGTCGGATCATTCATGCCCAAGTCCCCACATATGCCACCATCTCGTATGTACATGTGAAACTCTTTGAATTTCTTTTGTTTCTTTCATACTGGTACGGACATAGCAGAGTGTTCCATCAATACTGAGATGAAACAATTTTCCTTTAGGTGATTTTTTTTTTCATTTTATGTGTATGGATGTCTTGCCTGCATGTATGTCTGTGCACCACGTGTGTGCCTCTAGGTGATTTTAGAATATATACAAATTTACTTTCACAGCACAGAAAGGCATTATAAAAGTAGCATTTGTTGACAGAACCTCATATCCCTGCGTCAGAGGAACACTGTGTGAGTGGCAATACTGCACCCATGTCACAGAGGAAAACTGAAGTTCAGAGAGCTACACAGTAGGGTTGGAGCCGTATACCTGTCAGTTTCTGTAGTCAGGGCCAAAGACTTTGTTGTATAAAGAAGCTTCTGGAGATGGAGAAGAGCTGCCCCAGACTCTCTTAGAAAGAGAGCACAGACTCTGTGAGGTTTTTCTGCTTAGACAGAGATCAGGCATGTGTCACACACCTGCTCTGTTTGTGCCCCCTGACCTCTCGGGAACCCTAAGCCTCCCAGTAGGTAGTCCACTGGAAAGGTGAACCAGATGAGGCCAGATTGCTGTTGGGATTTGGGTCCCATTTGATGAGTCACATTTGATTCTGTCACAATTAACAGAAGCACCTTGCCTGTGTGTGCTCAGAGCTTGCTATTCCCTCATGCCGTCACTGGCGTGCGGTGTGGGGTGGGAAAACACAGAGAAATTATGCGTGGCTAATTGTGCAGCAGCAAGCAGGAAGGAATGTGCGCATGCCAGGGGCTCCCACTGGGGCAGCAGTCTGCTGTCATGTGTTGCTCAACAGCTGCAGGAAAACTTGTCTGGACCCTTGGATGCAGAGGGGTGGGTCTGGCAGACGTGGGTTGTCACTTTGGTGGCAGGAAGGATTTATAGGAAGCAGATATTTAGAGTCTAGAAACTTTTCTCTTCTGCCTTTTTTTGCTTTTTTTTCCCCCCCCCCCCCCCCCCCCCCCCCGTCCCCTGTAGTCACCTCCAGCCCTAGCCTTGGCTAAGAAAGGAGCTGTGTAGGAAGACCGCAGCCACAGGGCCAAAGTGTTCATCAACACCTGACATGTCCACAGACCCATTTTAGGGTCACCAAAATGTGCCTCCTCATCTTTGGTGCATGCACTAAACCTCTGGCCCACAAGCTCCAGGCCAGCCATGAAGCAGGGAAGATAGTTCAAAATGGTGTGAGGATGCTAGAGACTCAAGTAAGAGATTGTCTTTCAGACTCTGTGGGATGCCCAGACCCCATGGCCCAAGCACCGCCTCTGGTCCTAGAAGCACACCCTCAGTAGTCCACTCAATCTCTTTGAAATCACATGGCTTACCTCTTTCTGTGTGAATATTTGCCTATGTATGAAGAGATGAAAGTTTAAGCTCCATAGTGATGCTTCTAAATAAAAAAAAAAACTATTGTGTTCAGTGTGTGTGTGTGTGTTTTACTAGGGATGAAAGCTAAACTTCACACATGCTAAGGAAATTCTGTATCTGAGGCATACCCTGACCCTATCACTTCTTATTGAGGGTTCCCTGTGAGACATGTGCTAGTCTAAGATATTTAAATTCACTATTTATTTAATTCTTAAAAGGAAAAGATCGAGAATTTGAGTTAGGAGAGGAAGACTAAGTCATCGAAGGTCACCCATGGAGTCAGTGACAGAGCCAGCACGTGCCCCATGCAGAACCAGCATACCACCTGCCAGTCCCACTTGATACAAGGGAGGAAAATGGAATTTAGGAGGTTCCTGGCATCAGGGGCAGGCCTGGATTTTCCTCTCCTGTCTCTGCTATCTAGCTTGCTGTGTGACCTTAGGCACATTACTCAGCCTCTCTCGGCTGTCTCCTGTTTGCAGAACAAGTTAGAGTTGGAAATGTCAGCATCCCAAACCTCTGAAAACCTATACCATGAAAAGCTGTATTAGTAGGCGGTAGAGGGGAGGGGACTCAGAATGCCCAGATGCAGAGCATGGGGAGGTTGACCTGGGTGTGCTTTGGCTTCACGGGATGGAAGCTGGCCTGGAAAGGAGACTTGTCAAAGTGGATATAGTTCACACCACCCCCTCAGCAGCCATTCAGCAAGTAGCCACATGGACCAGGTAGGTGATCATGATGATGACCAGGTTCAGCAGGCACACTTACACAGTGGGCTGCTGCTGCCACCTAGGGGACAGTGGTGACCTGGAGCTTGGACTGTACAGAGCTGGGATTCAGCCACTTGCTGCACATTCCCTGTCTCCTGCTGGTTTCCGGAGTGGAGAGAGACAGCCTGGCCCTGTTCAGTGGTGGGGAGGGGAATGAGGCAGAGCGTCAAGTGCCGCCTCTGTTTGAGGAGTTATAAATAAATCCATCTGGAAGTGTTTGGGGCTGTGAGAGCTGAGGGCTGGCCCTGCAGTTCAGACCATGTGGTGCATATTTCCATCCACACCAGCCCCCCAGTCCCCAGAGACTGTCTGAGCCGGGCAGGAACGTCTTAGGCCCCACCTCAACTACCAGCCCCCACCCAGGCCTCCTCTACTCTGGTGCAATCCACAAGATCGTGGCTGAGCACTACTTTGAATTATTTCAGTGGGCCCTTGATGCCTGATGAATGAGTGTTTTTTGTAGGTCAGCATTAGGCAGGACTTGTGTTGGAAGTGAAGCATGCTGGGTTTTTAGGATGGCCTTAGCAGGCAACTAAAGCTGGCCCAGGTATAAAGGCCCTACCGGAGTGTGCTTTGTCCCCTTTGTCTCTGAGCACGATGCTCAGTCAGAATGAAGCCATGAAATGATGTATTAATGTCTCAAGTACTTAGTGCACACCCTCTTGTGTTAGGCAAGGAAGCTAGAAAATGACAGCCTCAGAGAACTGAACTTGGAGTTCAAGTTGCCCCTGATCTATGGAGTGCCAGCTCCAAGACATCCAGTGAGTGTCTGTATTGTTTTTCCTTTCAGGAAGCCTTATGACAAGGTCCAACTGATAAACTAATCACAGGAGGAGATTAACAACAACCAATAAACAGCCATAAACTTCTAGAAAAGTTATTTTAAAAAATTCACAATTGTTTATTTCTTGAATTTTTCCATTGACATTTTTAAGCTACAATGTCCAG
>JADRCD010067889.1:0-14632 GCA_019843815.1 Montemys delectorum | reverse complement strand
ACACATGCTCCACCATATTCATAGCAGCATTATTTATAATAGCCAGAAACTGGAACCAACCCAGATGTCCCTCAACAGAGGAATGGATACAGAAAGTGTGGTACATCTACACAATGGAGTACTACTCAGCTATTAAAAACAATGAATTTATGAAATTCTTAGGAAAATGGATGGATTTGGAGAGTATCATTCTGAGTGAGGTAACCCAATCACAAAAGAACACACATGGTATGCATTCTCTGATAAGTGGTTATTAGCCCAGAAGTTTGGAATACAGGAAGAAGGACACACAAACCACAAGAAACCTAAGAAGAAGGAAGACCAAAAGGTGGACATTTCATTCCTTCTTAAAAAGGGGAATCAAATACCCACAGAAGGAGTGGCAGAGATTAACTATGGAGCAGAGACAGAAGGAAGAACAAGCATTTAGCTATCTCCTGAGAGGCTCTGACAATACCTGACTAATACAGATGTAGAGGCTCACAGCCATTCATTGAACTGAGTACACTGTCCCCAATGAAGGAGTTAGAGGAAGGTTCTATGGAGCTGAAGGGTTTGCAGCCCCTTAGGATGAACAACTATTACTAACTAGTACCCTCAGAACTCCCAGGGACCCAACCACCAATCAAGGACTATACAGGGTGGGACTGAATGTTCTGGCAGCATGTGTATAGTAGAGGATTGCAAATTCGATCATCAATAGGAGGAAAGGACCTCGGCCTTGTGAAGGTTTTATGCCCCAGTGTAGGGGAATGTCAGGGCCAATAAGTGGGAGAGGGTGGGGTGGCAGGCATGGGGAGGGGGAGGCAAAAGGGGTTTGTTCTTGTTGTTTTTGTTTGTTTGTTTGTTTTTTGGAGGGGAACCTGGGAAAGGAGAAATTTACATGTAAATAAAGAAAATATCTTAAAAAAACTCAGAGAGCTAAGGAATTTGGAATTTAAAAATGTTTATTAATGAACAACTTTCTTGACAGTGAGACATATCTGGTCTTGGCACTTCCACAATTCTACTTCAAAGATGATGAGTATTGAAAAATCTCCTTATGAAGTTTGCTTCAAATATGGCAAGCTAACCACTAGATCAGAAACTGCTCTTGCCTCATTAATGACAGCATACTATTCAAGCTATGAACAACCAGGACATGGGAAGTTGACTGCTGAGCTTTGTCAAAACAAGGAAAGCAGCCCTTCATAGTTCCTGCTTCACAAAACTGTCATATATTCTGGGTTAGAAGGTCAAAGATGATTCTCTAACAACACAGAGAAATTTTGGATGATTGCCCAGGGAGCCAGCTGTCTCTGTCATTTCTATTTTTTTGAAGGTGCTTGCTCTATATTTCATCCATATTCAGGTTATATTTGTTCACTTTCAGGACTCTAATGGGGTTGATGAGTAGATATTTTTAGTTTCACAATTATACTTAAGTAGGTTAGAATTTAAGAAAATGTTTTTAGGTCTAACATGATATTCTTGAGTTTATAACTGCAAGTTTTGATAGAAAATTATTTAACTACAGAATTCTAAACTCACCAAGATCAGGCAGATAATAGAACACTTTATCTAAGGTTTCCAAATACAAATTGACTGGATATTATGAATGTAATTTTACTTGATATGTTTTCATAATTTCTATTATATGTATATAGTTTATTAATATAAGATAAAGACTCTTTGATTGGACTGAAAGGAGGAAATATGGTGAATGGTTTTGTGTACTGTGTATTTCAGATGTTGATCTCTGTGCTCAGAGATCTGATTGCAGTTCAGACACTGGCATTGTCATGATTATTGGAACATCTCCTATCTCAATGAAATACAAACATGGTTTTTCCATCATCTCTGATTGGTTAATAAAGTACTTATCATTCAATTGCTGGGCAGGAAAAGAAAATATTACAGGACTTCTGATCCCAGTTTGATGGTCCCAAGCAGAGTTTGAGACAGGGAGGGAGTAATAGAAGGGCCAGGAGGATTCACCATGAGGTCATGATAAAAGATTCACCATGAGGACACAGGTGGAGCAGGAGCAGCCATGGCAAGACTAAGTTGGCAGGTAATGGGACACATGGATGGAAGTAGATTGGGAAGTAGACCAGACCACCATAGTCAGGTTAGAATAGTTTAGAACCTGCCTAGCTTAGTGCCAGAAGCTTATAATAAATATACTAGATCTTTGTGTCATTTATTTGGGAATATAAGGGGCAATAGAAAGTCCCCTGAACTATCTTCTACCTGCATGTGCACACATATGCATGCATGCATACACACACACTGAAACTACCAGAACCACAACTACCAACAACAAAATAACAGGAAGTAGCAATCACTGATAATTGATCTTTCTCAACAACAGTGGTCTTAATTCAACAATAAAAAGTCACAGACTAATAGAATGGATATAAAACAGAATCCATTTTTCTGCTGCATCCAAGAAACCACCCTCATCATCAAAGAGACAAATATACCTCAGGGTAAAGGGTTGGAAAAATATATTCTAAGCATATAAACCTAAGAAACAAGCTGGTCTAGACATTTTAATATCTAACAAATACACTTCAAACTAAAAATGATCAAGAGAGATATGGAAGAAAAATACATACTCATCAAAAGGGAAACCCACCAAGAGATCCTTTCACTTCTTAACACGTAAGCACTTAGAACAAGGACACCAAAGTTTGACAAATAAATATTCCTACAGCTAAAATCATATATTAGCCCTCACACATGGATAGTAAAAGACTTCAGTACTCCACTCTCACCAATATATGGATCATCCAGAATAATAAAATAAAGTAAACAGAGAAATGCTAGAGTTAAGACACATAATAAACCAACTGGAATTAACAGATATTTCTAAAACATTTCATACAAATACAAACACCTCTTCTCTGCAGCTGATGGAACTTTCTACAAAATTGACCATATATTCAGAGATAAAGCAAGTATCAACAAATATAAGAAAAGTGAGATTATATCATTAAGCCCATCTGACTCCCATAGATTAAAACTATATCAACAGTAACAGAAAAAATTGAAAGCTTACAGTATCATAGAAACTGAATAACTCCCTTCTGGATTAAAAATAGGTCAAGAAAGAAATTAAAGTATTTTTAGCATTGAATGAAAACGAATGCATCACATACACAAACTTATGGGACACAGTAAAACTAGTGCTGAGAGGAAAGTTCACGAGATCTCATCCTAGCAACTTAACATAACACCTGAAATCTCTAGAAGAAAATTAAAACAACAACAAACAAAAAAAAAAAAAACTTTTGTACCCAATAGTAGTAGTCCTCAAACTCAGGGCCAAAACTAATAGAATAAAAACAAAAGTAATAATACCAAGACTCAATGAAACAGTTGAATCTTTAAGAAAATCAATAAGATTGACAAACACTTACTTTAACTAAAAGAAGATATAGACTATTCGACATAATTAAAATCAGGAACAAAAAGGGAGACATAATAATAGACAAGGAAGAAATACAGAAACTCATAAGGGCAAACTTTAAAAGCCTGTACTCCATCAAGTTTGAAAACCTAAAAGAAATGATAATTTTCTTTATAGATATCAATTACCCAAGTTAAATCAAAATCAAATAAGCAAGAACTATAACCCGTAGTGAAATAGAGTCAGTCATTAAGATCTCCCAACCAATAAAAGCTCAGGGTCAGGCGATTTTATTACAGAATTATACCAGATTTTTGAAGGAGAGTTTATAACAATGTTCCTCTAATTATTCTATAAAATACAAACAGAAAAAACATTGCCCAATTCATTTTATGAGGCCACAGTTCCCCAGGTGCCCAAACCACATAATGACCCTCACAGAAAGAGAAGCACAAATTTCCCTTATGAACATTCATTCAAAAAAACTCAATAAAGTATTTGCAAACTGAATCCAAGATTACATTAAAAAAGATTTTTTTTCACCATGACCATGTAGCCTTTATCCCAGAAATGCAGGGATAGTGCAATATAAGAAAATTAATCTACCATATAAACAAACTGAAAGACTAATGATCATCTCATTAGAAGCTGAGAAGTTCTTGGCAAAATCCAATATTCCTTCATGATAAAAAAAATCAGGAGATGTTAGGGATACAAGGTACATATAACAATATAATAAAGATATATTGTTTTATAACAATTCCACTAACATCAGGAACAAGACAAATTTGTCCCCTCTCTACATATCCTATTCAATAGACTACTTGAAGCCATAGTTAGAACAATAAGACAACTGAAGGAGATTGAGGATATACAAATTGGAAAGGAAGAAAATAATATTTCCTTATTTGCAAATGATATTATAGTTCATATAAATGGCCCTAAAAATTCCACCAGAAAATTCCTTCAAGGAAAGTAGCTGGATCCAAAATTAGCTCACAAAATTCACTAGTTTTCAGTAGTAGAAATGGCAGACTGAGAAAGAAATCAGAAAAACACCAGATTTCATAAATAGCCTCAAACAATGTAAAATATCTTGGGGGTAATTCTAACAAATCAAATGAAAGACTTGTATGATAAAAATTTCAAGTCTTTAAAAAAAAAAAATTTCAAGTCTTTGAAGAAAGAAATTGAAAAAGATCAAAAGATGGTAAGATGTCCTATGCTCATGGATCAGTAGGATTAACAATAAAAACTGACATCCTACCAAAAGCAGTCTACAGATTCAATGCAATCCTCTCCAAAAATCAAACACACTTATTCACATATCTTGAAAGAACAATACTCAACTTGATATGGAAACACACACACACACACACACACACACACACACACCAAAAAAAAAAAAAAAAACAAGACTGCTAAAACTATCTTGAACAAAAAAGGAACTATGTTTCATTTCCTTGGAGCAACTATTCTCAACCTGCGGGTTATGAGCCTGTTGTTGATCATATATCAGAAATCCTTCATATCCAATATTTACATTACAAATGTAACAGTAGCAAAATTTCAGTTAAGAAGTATTAATGAAATAATTTTATGGTTGGGGGTCACCACAGCATGGAGAACTGTATTAAAGGATTGTAACATTAGGAAACTTGAGAACCTCTGACTTACAGTAACCAAGGGGAATTTATACAAAACTTTTGACTAGCATATTATCTTCAGGCCACTCAAAATGGCCATTAACTTCGGCAGGAATCAGTGTAAGGTGAACAACTTGGGTGAAGAGCTGTAATTTATGTTTTAACCTCAATCATTCAGTGTCGTTTTGACAACTTTCTATTGGTAAATGTCTTTCTTCAGCAGAGTTCTTTTGCAAAAGAGAATCTGTCAGAGTTGAGTTGTCACAGCTTATGACTGTGATTGAAGTGGGAAGTATTCACACCTGTGGCAACTGCAAGGAGAGTCCAAGCTACTTACAAAGACATCAGGACCAATGTACTGCTTAATATTGTGCCATGGCTGTCAGATGGATTTATGAATTGCTTTTACCTCTACCTTTCTCAATAATATCCCTCATTTTGTCATTCATTGTTTTTAAAACAAAATCATCCATCCTAGCCCTTAGGAGAAAAAAGCCACTGACCTGTTTCCAGGAAGGAAAGACAAAGTCTAAACCCAGCATGTGTACCCAGACCTTTTTAAAATCGCAGAAGAAACTTTCCTGAACCACATTTTTCTCTAGCCACCCTGGCTCATTATTACTAATTTTGTTTTTAAAGGAAACAATCAGATATTGCCACTTTCTCAGAACTTCTTAGCAGCTGATCTCACTGTGACGTGGACTCCCAACTTCACTACTTGAGTTACCTTTACATGCTAAATCTCATAGACATTTTTAAGTTGATTATTTGACAATGTTTTTATTTGACAATGAAGTTTACCTGCATTGGAGTTGGAGTAGAGTAGTACTGGTCTAACTTCCTTGAGAGGCATGTGTCATAGATTCTTCAGGCTAGAGTCCATAGCTCCTGAGGCACTGTGTACCTTCCAGTTCTTGAGAAACCAAAGCATTCCATTAGGAAGTAGAGCATCCAGGCTCCTTCATTCCCTAGAAGCCATTGAAGCATATAGAAGTTTGGAAGAACAATTAGCCTTTGGCCTTAATATTGTGTACCCTGTATAGCTGGCAAATCTAATTGTATCTTGGTAACTACATTTGTTTCTTCCTGGAAACTGTCATTATATTATGTTTCTGATAAATGTTCATAAAGTCTAACTGTTTGCAATACACTTGTCTCAGCCTCCGTCTTGCTGAGACCCTTCCAACACAGTCCTGATTTTCATTCCCAGTGGAATGAAACACTAGTCAGAAAAACTAGTCAGTAGTCTGATAAATAAGCACTGGTTTTTACATTTATCATTTGGTAAAACAAATCCAAAGAAGAACAATCAAAGTGTGAAACTCTTATGTCTAAAGAAACGTAAGAGCCCTTGCTGCCCTTCCACTAGCCATGAGTTCAGGTCTTATCACACATATTGTATAACACACGCTTGCCTACAAATCCAGAGGATTTGATCCTCTCTTTCAGACTTGATGGGCATCTGCATAAATATGGTGTATATGCACATAGACACACACAGAGAGACACCCATAGATACACACACTCAAATATAAATAAATCTTTAAAAATGTGAAGCCATTTTCCTATGCTGACTACGCTGAGATGTGGCTTCTGGTTGTTATTGAATATTCTTTTCCTGGCTCAGTGTCTTAGGAGATAATGTTTCTCCAGGGTCCATGGTAGATTCTCTCTTCTCTCAAGGTAAACACAACTTTGATAATCTAGCCAATAACTATATTTTTTAATTCCACAGTGAGAACTCTTTTCTCAGATATCAATATTCTTTTCTATCACTAACATGCAGATGTTTGGAGTATAAATGAGCATTGACTGACACTCAATGTATAATCCACTTTTTCCAGAATTTTTATTATGCACATTCTTTCTTCTATAGTATCTTATTACTAAAGTGATTTAAGAAGTCATATTGAAGACTGATGAGATGACTCAGTGGATCAAGCTACTTGCTTGCCATCAAGCCTGATAACTTAAGTTCAATTCTTGGGGGTCAAAATATGGAAGGATAGAACCAACTCATGATGGTGCACTCTGATCTCCACATCCACACAAGCAAAATACTTATACATAAATACATAGATAAAAATAAATAAATAAATTTAGATAAAGCTGTAAATAATTTGTAACAGAATATGGCAAAATGCCAAATCAGATAAAAATACAGTACCCATGCAAGCACAATAGGTGTTCAAGATAGATAAGACTACATAGCCACCTGTATAGTTTTCTAGGGCATTTTCTCCTGAGTTTCACTTTTTCGTCCAAAATTTAATAGGGTTACATAATATAGCCCTTATTATTGCTTTAATATATAGCACTGCCCTAATCTGAAGAGTAGACTGGCCTTATTTCAAACTTGGCATGGGAGTAGCATGGCATGGAGCATTTTTGTAGAAGGTGAATGCCCAAACAACTTTCTCTGTAATACCTTAGTTAAGAGAAAATCACTGATATGATTGTGCCAGAAGCAGATATTTCTCTCTTGATAAAATGTTTTTATTATCATATACTCTGACTTCATGGTCCAAAGAGATTTAGGTATTTGTTTTTCTGCAACTACACAAGTGCAGAGCATACACAGGAAATACATCTATCTGTTTTACCATGGAGCAATGGATTAAAAGTAGTTGATGTCTAAATAGCAAACTAAATTTTTTTCATATATAGATTCTTAGTTACTGCTCTTTTCATAATATTAGGGAAGAAACTATCTCTTGGTTGGAAGTCTAAATCAGAGTTTCAAATTAGACAAGCTATTACTACTTTAGCCAACTTTAAATACAGCTAAAACACAACTTTCCAGCAAAATGTTTAAGATAAAAACAAAAGGCTGACTTGAATATATTTTATGTGACAGTGTGCTACTTCTAAGACATACACAAATGAAAAGAAAGATAAAGGTGCCTTTGTGTGGGGAGGTATCATCTGACTCCTGTGGTGGTACTGCTTAATTTTTTTTTCCATTTTGCTTAAGTAATTAAGGTGTTCCAATTTAGATACTAATCTTAGATAGTGTTAATCTATGGCTTTGACTTTCAGCAAGATCAACCCTTTGTTCAACAGAGATGCTAGTACTGAGCAGAGGCACAGGAAGAGAGTAAAAAGTTACCTACACTGTGGTGAAGTCTCCCCTGATTACCTAGTCACAGTCTATGCACAGTTTGTCAGATAGATCAAGAAGCCTTCCTCAGAGATCAGATGCTTACAAACCTACTTTGTATGCAGTCATTGGTTACCTTCATGATGACCAGATTACTGGCTGATCCACAGCTACATAACACATTTACATTGGTGGTAAAATGTGATGACCTAGAACATTATAACCCTTGACCTTCCTTCCACGTGAACATATGAGCAACTGGATCTTTGGAGCAATTGTGTTTTACAGATATATTGCCTCTGAGTTTTATGTCAGACATAGCAGGGAAGACTGTCAAAACCTTCGCAATGAAGCTATCTCCTGCACAGCAGGTTTTCCATGTCACAACTTACATGTATTTTACTTATTAATCATGGAACTTTTCTATCTTAGACTTCATAATTAATTGACAACTGCTTTTTAAAGGAAGCATTTTTCACCTGACATCAAATCAGTATTCTCTGTATGAGCAATCTGCATGAGGGGACAAAAGTGGTCCTTCCCATCTTCCCTCCTATTCTCCCACAAAATGCTTTCAGCATAAACCAAACTCAAACAAAATGCAGCCATATAGTAAAACTTTGTCATTTTATTAATATTTCATGTTAGAAGAATCAGAGAAAACGTTTATTCTTTTAGTATAAAGTAGTTGCCTTCCTTTGCACAAATGTCTCTGAAACAGTTGCCAACAAATGTTGGTTAGGCTTTATTGAATTTCATTTTTCCAGTCAAACAAAAGAGGTAGGCCTAGAAATGATGTATTCTGGATGAAACTTGTTTTTGTCTCCTCAAGGATGACTTAAACATTGCTCATAGTTTCTTGTACAGCTCTCAATATTCATAAATATTGACAAAAACGATTAAGCAAAATAAAATTCATGGCTTGTAGATTTTCTTAGGTAGAAAATTTAGGGTTGTTTTCAAACTCTAATTACGACATTAATGAATACAAGTGCCTCCCATTTGTTTTAGATGGTGAGCACTCCCTTTCTGGTTTATAAATAGCTCTGCATTTTTTCCTTTGAGCCCAGGTTTTCAACCACACTTATTCATAATGTTGGTGCCCATTTTTGTGGCACATCTCAGTAACAATGTAAAACAAAATATCCTCTGTTACTTCATCATATCAGTTAGTTTTATGGCTTCAAGTCACATTTCCACTTGAGAATTCTCCTTCTGATGTATTTTCACTTTCTTCCATTATATTTTATAGATATAATACCTCTAGGGAGAGTAGACCACTCTCTAAGAACCACCAATGTCTTCTGTCTGGGTCAGAGCTCCAAAATTTTAAACTTTATATCATATGTGCATGCTTTCAAATTGCTATCCTCCTGAATTTTTTTCATGTGCTACTCCATCCCTACTTGTATAGCATTCTCAGTCCCATGTATATTTTCCATTCTCCTGTCTCAACTTACTGGAAAAGGTTTTTCAGCTCCTTTTTCACAGTGTCTAATTGTATCCCTCAGCTAGCATTTTGTTTCTTAGGCGAATAGAGTTGAGTTGTGAATTGATCTACCTCCAGACCCAACAGATTAAGACAAATTTAAAGAACACATATAACCTAACAAAAAGGTATGCTGTTCATATGAACACATGGAAAGAAGACTGGAGTTTTCATGGCATCTGGAAAGGCTTGGTTGCCTGGGGATTTAGGATTTTTAACTTCTTCATTAGACATGAGAATTGCAAGTCTCCAGGCCCAACAATTTTAGAAACAAACCCCTAATACAGGACAGGAAACCTGGAATTCAAATGATCCATGATGGAGTCTCAGAACATCAGGCTTACTACTGATAAAAGCTTCAGTGTGGCCATTCTTTGATCCAAAATGAGTATGATGACTGGATCAGCTCTTCACATATAAACAATGACTGTTCCTACTCTCCTCTCATTAACTGACCACTGTCCATGCATAGTTTTGTCAGATAGAACAAGTGGCATTCCACAGAGATCAGATGCTCACAGAACTTTAATATATACAGTCATTGATTAACTTCATGGTAACCAGATTATACTAGCTGATCCACAGCTACATAACACTTCTTCCATTGGTGGTAAAATGTGATGAGTTAGGACATTATAACCCTTGGCCTTCCTTCCTTGTGGACATATGAGCAACTGGATCTTTGGAGCAATTGTGTTTTACAGAAATATTGCCTCTGAATTTTATGGCAGAGAATACTGGCAAAACCTTCACAAAGAAACTGTCTCCTACATAGCAGTTGTTCCATACAGATGTCACAATTTACATTCATTTCACTTGTTAATCAAGAAACTTTCGTATCTTAGACTTCATAATTAATTGACATAGGCTTTTTAAAAAGAAGCATTTTTCACCTGGAGTCAAATCAATACTCTCTGTGTGAGCAATCTCTCTAGTTTCATGATGTCTTCCGCCCATCAACAATTTAAGGTTTTTATATTTACACCATGTAAAATGTGTAGAAGCATAAGATAGTCACTAAAATACTCAAAAATCCTTTAAATACACTACTGAACAAAATAGTATAAATCAATATTGTAAAGACATTTCTATATCCAACATTCAAGAGACTATAATGAAACCTGGATATTTTACTGATATCTAAAATGCTTGAAATAGAACAAATAGTAATTTTACAATGGAGACAGATAGGAAGAAAAATATTAGAATTTTCCCCCAGTATACTTCCCTCTGTGAATATGTTGCTAGGTTAATAGTGAGATCCTTTGTAGCTATTATGAAAAACAGCCTCATAATCTAGGCTGAGAACTATCTCAGTCAGTAAACTGCACATTCTAGAGGCATGAGGATATGATTGTAATACTAACATTGAATGTTTATTCAACATCTAACATTTTAACACTAATATTTATGATTTCTTTGACAAAATCTATTTTGTATTCCGTGCATGAAAATCTTTCTTTTATCTGATGTATTCTGTTAATGAAGCTTGACTCTGTGGTGCCTGTTGGAGTTCCTAAATTTTTAACTCCCACATTTTCTTCACTTGGTGTTTTCTTTGTTAATTCTATTTCCACTTTCAGGTCCTGAATAGTATGATTCTTTTCCTTGAAATGTTTGTTGGTATATTCATAAATTTCTTTAAGGGGTTTATTAGTTTTCTCTTTAAATACCTCTATCATATACCTAAAGCCAATACTATGTATGGTCTTTTACTTGTGTTTCAGCGATGTCGTAATATTAAGGGCCTACTGAGGTAGGGGTGCTGGACATTAGTGGAGATATATTGCTCTGATTACTACTGATTGTGATTTTAAGGTTGTGTCTGGACATCTGGGAATGGGAAGAGTATAATTCTAAGTGCTGATATCTGGCTTTGTCTTTCTTGGGTGGATGTTTTCTTCCTTATTTTTTGTTTGGAGACTATGGTGGCTCTGTATTGACTACAGGAAATTTTCTGGGGTTCCTGGTGAGTGTGGGCACTAGGCTTTACAGTTAAAAGTTGTTTCAACTTTTTTTTTTTTGAGACAAGGTTTCTCTGCGTAGCCCTGGCAGTCCTGGAACTCACTCTGTAGACCAGGTTGGCCTCAAACCCAGAAATCCATCTGCCTCTGCCTCCCAAGTGCTGGGATTAAAGGCGTGCACCAACACTGCCTGGATAATATTTATAATACCCAGACACTGGAAACAACCCAGATGTCCTTCAACAGAGGAATGTATACAGAAATTGTGGTACATCTATACAATGGAATACTACTCAGCTATTAAAAACAATTAATTTATGAAATTCTTAGGGAAATGGATGGATCTGGAGAATATCATCCTGAGTGAGGTAATCCAATCACAAAAGAACACACATGGTATGCACTCTCCGGTAAGTGGATATTAGCCCAGAAGATCGGAATACACAAAGTACAATCCACAAACTACAAGAAACTCAAGAAGAAGGAACACCAAAATGTGGATACTTCATTCCTTCTTAAACTGGGGAACAAAATACCAATGGAAGTAACTGCAGAGACTAACTATGGAGCAGAGACTAAAGGAATGACAATCCTGATATAGCTGTCTCCTGAGAGGCTCTGACAGTACCCAACTAATACAGAAGTAGAGGCTCATAGCCATCCATTGGACTAAGTACAGGGTTCCCAATGAAGGAGCTAGAGAAAGGACTCAAGGAGCTAAAGGGTTTGCAGCCCCTTAGGATGAACAACAATATGAACTAACTAGTACCCTCAGAGCTCCCAACGACTAGACCACCAACCAAAGAGTACACTTGATGGGACTAATGGCTCCAGCAGCATATGTATAGCAAAGGATGGCCAAGTCGGTCATCAATGGGAGGAGAGGCCCTTAGCCCTATGAAGGTTCTATGCCCTAGTGTAGGGGAATGCCATGGCCAGTAAACAGGAGAGGGTGGAGTGGCAAGCAGAGGGGCAGGGAGGGAACAGGGGTTTGTTCTTGTTGTTCTTTTTTGGGATTTGGGTTTTGATTTTTGTTTTGGAGGGGAGACTGGGAAGGGAGATATCATGTAACATGTAAGTGGGGAAAATGTCTAATAAAAAAAGAATAAATAATTAGTGGCAACATTATTTCTGACAGGAGGGAAAAAAGTTGTTTCAGGGTATTGGGACCTAGAATTTAGGAATGAAGATGTGCTGGGGCAGTACAAGAGAAAAAAAAAAGCAGGATGTCCCACCAGGATCTTCTAAGTTAGCCCCCTGGATATTAGGGCAGAGAGTGAGGAGGGACCACAACAGAATACTTGCTAATTTAGAGCTGGGAATGAGCATTTCATTTGGAGGAACAGAGAAGTGACAGTTAGTAGTTGGCCTAACTGGAGTGGCCTGCGAGTTAGCAGATAATGGGCCTGCTGGAATGGGGAACTGGGATAAATCATTCAATTTTGGGAGGGTATAAGTTACAAGGATAATATCTATGCAGTACACTGGAGGCAGGGCTAGCAGGGAAGGGGAGGCCTCGGCAGGTAGTCTGCTGAGACTTGGGGATGGGATTTGAAAAAACTGAGGGAAAGATGAAGATCTGCTGTTACCTAACTGCATCCAGAGTGGCCTATGGGTTCCCAGGAAATATCTGCTTCAGCTGGGAGCTGAGATAAAACAACAAGTGGAGGAGGAAGGTTAGAAGGGGATGATCTGTGAGATCCACTAGACACGAGGTGGGGGAAGCTGCCACAGGTGTTCCTCTGCAGAGCTGGGGAAGAGCCTGGGGATTGGATCTGGAGGAATGACAGGAGAGAGGTGAAGATCCTCAGCCAGCACACCTGCTTCTCCTGCAGAAGTGGCCAGTTGGTTCCCAGAGAAGGCCTGCTGGAGTTTGGAGCTGAGATAGAGCAAAGTGTTCAGACAGTGAGTTTGGGAGGAAAGGATTTATGAGGTGCAGTGGAGATGGAGGAAGCCAGGAAGGGAGGCTGCAGCAGTAATTGTGTGGCAGAGCTGAGGATGAGACTGGGAGATTGTATTTGGAGGAGCAGAAGGAGAGATGAAGATCTGCAGTTAATCTAACTGCTTCTGTGATGGAAGTGTCACTTTGTTCTTAACACATCCACTTTGCCTAGGAACGTTCACTCTACTGCTCCAATGCAGGCCACTTCAGAATTGTATGAGTAAACTTTCCCCTTCATTGTACAGTAGATTTAGATTTCACTGCAACAGAATTCATTGGTTTTTGCAAGTAGGACATTGTGCTGTGTTGTCATTTCTGGGCATGTTTTCCAAAGATGGTACTGTGTGCTATTTCAGTTACACATATTTTTGCTGAATACTTCTCTTCCATTCATGTTAAATCAGAGTCCTGGTACACTGCTACAATAATATGCTATTGTACTCTTCTTTCTTGTAAATAAATCACCACTTCTATTTCAGTACATGCCAGTGAGGTGCACTGATATATCAAGGTTCTCACCACTATGAAAGTACTCCTGTATTAATTTTGTTCTGAATAATCCAGCCTCACCTAGTATTGTATGCCCTGCTGTTCTGAGGCAAGGGACATCATTGTTTTAGGCATAAAAGTGATGACTTTGTTGTAAGTGGGATTTAGTTTTCACTGCAGGAGAAGTGCATTGGTTTTTGGGAAACTGACACTGTGCAGTATTTTACTCATTTTTCACAATATTTTATGGGTGTCCTTTCCAAAGACGGCACTGTGTACTGCTTCAGTGTCCTGTTGCAGTGATATGATAATCTCAAGTGTTCTGGGTTCTTTTTTAATCAATCAACACTTTTGTTTCAGGATATCTCTGCATGGTCTATTGCTATAGAAAAGAGCTTATTGTTGTACGATTACTATCATTTTCACTGTCTTCTTAGGAAAACCCCTGTACCTAGAAACGTATGAATTGCTGTCTTAGTACAAGCAAATCCAGCATAGTATGACTAAACCCATCTGCTCCAACATAAATGGTATGTGTATAATGCTACAAAAGATTTACACTATTATGATGATGATGATGATGATGATGATGATGATGATGATGATGA
>JADRCD010067881.1:0-10667 GCA_019843815.1 Montemys delectorum | reverse complement strand
CTCAATGGGAGAGGAAGCATTTAGTTTCAAAGAGACTTTAAATGCCAGAATTGGGATATAAGCAGGGGTATGGGGGAAGGATTATGGGATGGGTGACTTGGAGTGGGCAGTGAGTAGGATGTAAAATAAGTAAGTACAAAAATAAATTAAATTTTAAAAAACTGTGTTAACTCAAAATATCAAGCATTCAAATATCTTTTCTTATGAAGTATTCACATTTTGCTTCTTATAAACCTATGGTCTTTATTTTGGTTTGAAGACTGCCTTTATTACAATCCATCTGATTATTAATTTTAAGTAACCTGAAATTCAAGAAGAAAGAAACGCTTGGATGAAGACTAATTCGTCAGTATCTTTGTACGGCTTTGGTGGTCTTAGAAATATTTGCACATACCAAAAGCCATGTGGATGTCTCCGGCCTGGACAACTTTCTGAGACACCCTGCTAAGCTGTAACTATCCCTCATCTGGGCAGCATAGTAGAGCTGACCCTGACATCAAGACTGTGGGTGAGCTGGCCCCATGAGCAAGGGAGAGTTGCCCATTACAATCTTTGTCAAAGGTGATCTCAGCCCAAGGTCATGAGAGCAGGAGAGCTGATGCTACCCCTTACTGGTTGCAGCACTTTGGAGGACAGGCCCTGCACATTTCCTAGGCAGTGTTAGAGCTTTCCCTGGTAGCAAAGGATAAGTTTGCCCTCAGAACCTGAAAGCAGTAAAGAGGACCCTGTCCCTTGATGGTGGCAACATTGGATGAGCTAGCCAGGGTAGTGCTGAAGAGCTCATACTGCAGGTGTGGCCACAGAGTGTTGGAAGGCTGAACAACTCAGCTATCTACCAGGCAGAGATACAGTGCTTTGAGTTGGCTTATCTCAATATCTACCTTATCTATGATGTATCTGCCGGAGTGAGTGAAAGAGTAGATCATTTAAATAGAAAGCTATAGGATCTCTATGACACAGGAGAACAACATCTGAGAGAAATCCCTGTCAGGATCCATTATAGATACTTTACAGAAGCCAGAGACCTTGAAACAAACCAATAACTCATTGCAATGAGCATTTCCAAGTAAAGATGTGTGGTCAATTGGTTAAACTGTGAGACATGCTGACATACTCTAAACGACCACATTTTTATCTTTTGTGTGTTTGTATTTTATTTTTGTGTTTAATTTTCTTTTGTTCAGGTTTCAAGAGCTAAGAGTGGATAGGCATGGGTCAGAAATGAGTAGTATTGGGGTTCATGATGAGAGGTTCACAATAATCAACAGAAAGTTAAAAGCAAAAGAGAAATATTTGACTACCCTAATATAGCATTGAATTGCCTCACTATAGAACTCTACTTCACTTACAATTTGAACTTCAAGACTTTTATTTACTACAATATGATTCCTTTGTGGCTCATTCTTATCTGGTGACTCTGAAATAGAATTTTCTAGAAATCAACAACTCTTAGATAAGATTGTGTTGCTTTCTGAGTAGTGTGATGATCCATCCTTTTTCTGCCCTGTATTTGATGTGAAGACACCTATAGCTTACGTGTACCCCATGCATGTGACAGTCAAGATATCTAGGCTGACAGATACCCAAAATTCAAAACTACCTGCCAGTTCAGGAGGTTCCTGAATCTTTCAGCATATACCCACAATGAATGTGAGGAGACTGAATGTTTAAAGAATGCTTAAACTTCTTAGTCTTAATCTTCACACTTTCTATTTATGCCAAGTTTTGGCTGTCATGTAAGTAGTATTTTAGTATGACAGTCATTAAGTTTTCATGTTTCCATCTCTACCTTATAGATAATCAAAATCTCCTTCAATTTTGCTTGAAAATAACTGTTGTATATAAATAAATTACCTAGTCAAATTTGACATTTGGATACAAGCTATATCTTTTGATATTTATTTGCAGTTTTAGATCATCTTTGAATCTATTTATACTACTTCTTAGTGTTAGTGTTAGTTATAACATTTCTTAGTGTTAGTTGTTATATATGATTTCAGAGGACAACATGATGGACTATATCTGTGATATATCACTGGGGTGTAAATCCAGGAGTATAAGCAGTTCAAAAATATCTTTGGTTATAAGTTCAGTTTACATATTAAGAAAGAGGGAAAGGGGAGAAAGGGAGAAAGGAAGAAGAGGACAAGGAGGAAGAAGAAACAGAAGCGAAAGAGGATTAAAAAGCAGACAGTGGAGAAGAATGAGTGGAAGAGAAACAAGAAGTGAAGAAGGGAAACAGAAATAATAATGGAAAATTAAAAATTTTCATTTCTCTGAAAAAAATGATTCATTTGAAAATGTTAGTTAGAAAATTTATAATTATTTATTTTATTTTTGGGATCATGAGAATACATGTTGGACCATGAAAGGCAGTCCATGGTCTTAAGGCATTTATTGTAGACAAGAAAGAGCAGAGTGACAGAGCAAGAGACTGAGAGAGCAAGAGTGAAAGCAAGAGGGAGAGAGCAAGAGGGTAGAAAAGTAGAGACCAGCTATGACCTCATGGAGAGATGAGAGGAAGTAGGAGAAGAAGGAGGGCAAGAGGTGAGAGTAAAAGCAAGAAGTTAAGATTAAGAAGTTAAGAGAGAGAGGAGGGGTCAAGCAGCCCCTTTTATGGTGGGCTGGGCTACCTTTCTGTTCCAAGGTAACTTTGGGGTGGGGCATACCTGGATATAGTCAGTTGACTGGGGGTAGAGTCCAGCCAGAATTCTTGGAGCTTGGGGCATTGTCTATCCACAGGATAATGGAGTGAGGGTTCCTGATGTCAGGCATCTATGTCTAGAGGCATAGCTTTACCCTTGTAGAATTTTGTACTGGGTCTCCGGAGTAAGCCTCACTCAACCAAGATCACAGACTGCCTTTCAGAGTCCAACAAATACAACCTATTTAGAATTGTCAGATCAATTACTGATAAATGAAACCCACCCTGAATGTGAGACAAATGAAAGCCACTTTGAACATGCAGACTGCTCAGCAGTGTTGACAATTGATTCTGAAAATCTGAGCCATAGATGCAGATATGTAGTTAGTTCAGAGATAGTTTTATTATTGCTTGAGTCAGTATTACATGGCTCAGAGTTTGATGCTTTAAACATTTTCCTTCTTTAACCAGCTTTCAATTCATTTCATAAAGAAGATTTGGCCCTAGTATGACTCAAGGTAGGCTATAGAAACACTCAGGAGTTGTAAGAGAAATGATGAATTTTCATCCACTAGAGTTCTTTGTCATCTGATAAATCTTCTCCATTTCTTACAGTACAAATTACATTGTTTGTCACATACAGTATGAAACTCCTTTAGTCTAAAAATATTAATAACTACAGGACAACAAATTCAAATATTAAATCAGGAAAGAGACCTCCTCATCACAAACTTTGATCCTGTATAGTTGAATGATCCCAATAAATATGACAAATAAAACTATCTCCAATTTAAACAGAAGAGACATGAAACAGAAATGTATGTTGACTTGTAAATGGTTCAAAAAATAATTATTGAAACTAGAGGAAAAGATGCTTGCCTCTCAAGAGTGGTAGACAATGCTGTTAAGTTAACTTCCTGGTGAAGCTTGAAATAAGCTGTGGCACAAAGGAGAACACAGGGAAAGAAAGTAGGCAAATGGCTCTAACTTATCATAACCAATATCTAGTTATTCTTTGAATTCTTATGGTTAGCTATGCACTCAACAAACATATGAAGAGCTTTGGATAATCACTAGGAAGTCTAGTCACTACAATATAGGCCAACACTCATCAGGATCATAGATTATCTACACCAACATTAGCTTGACATTGGACACAGGCTAAAATATGAGTACTGAGCTTCCATGCAGGCATGTGTCATCAATGACACATGACATGAGTATTTTTGGGAATGTATGTACTTAAGCTTCATGAAAGATAATGCTATTACTTAGCCATGGCTTTTAAATTTGGGCTTACAGTCTATATTAAGGAATGTGGAGTCCAACTTCACCTCAAAATCATTTAAGCTACACCTTAAAGCAAATAGTGGACAATTACTCTAAGATTTTATAAATACTTTCCTATTTATAACAGAGGAATAATGATGCTTTGTAGGTAGCAAGCATAAAAATTGAAAATGATATATAAATAAATAAAAGGGAACTCAGGTTGTCTAGGTGTTTTTGCTCAACGATCAACAGTCACTGACAAGAAGTGAAGAAAAGTCTACACAATGACTGTGAGCAAGGTGAATGGCTGAAAGGATTTATAGACTTCTCTCCAGAAGAGGTCTACAAGCTCCTACTATTCTTTCATCAACACATGATTACTTCTTAGATGTTTTCATAAAGGAAAATAAAAGCAGAAAATAAACCAATAACCAAACAAGGGAATAAAATCAGCTCAGTGGAGAATTATAATAAGGAAATTCAATGCTATCTTAGGATAAGCAAATATTTCTCTTCTGCTTTTAACTTTTTGTTGATTCTTTGTGAATTCATACCATGAACCCCAATACTACTCATTTCTGACCCATGCCTATCCACCTTTAGCTCTTGAAACCTTCTGAATAAAAGAAAATTAAACGCAAAAATAAAATACAAACACACAAAAGATAAAAACGACCCTGTTTAGAGTACCTTAGCATGTCTCACAATATAGCCAATTGACCACACATCTTTACTTGGAAATGCTCATAGCAATGAGTCCTTGGTCTGTTTCAGGGCCTCTGGCATGTGTGGCTACCACTAGAGTCTACTGCCTTCCTAGGGAAAAGTCAGGGCACATGTTTGTCAGCACAACATGGAATCAAATACATTATTTCTCTTCAGAGAGCTGTGTTGGCAGTCACAGGAGGATCTGCTCCAGGATTAGCAGGTCTCAGGCCCCTAGAGGTGCCAGGTTTAGAGATGGCAGGGAAGAATGGCACTAGAATAGACTATGATATTGTGTCTTTGTGAGTCTTTGAAGGCTGGGAATGCAGAGAAAGGTGTTTTTATAACAGTGCTTCCTTGGCACTAGAGCAATTTGGGCATGCACACCCACACATCAGTGCACAGCTCACTCAGCCTACTTTGTTGAGTGCACTTACAGCCTCTGTGGTTGCAATTCTTTAACTTCTGGCCAGGTCTTTCCTACCTTTGGATGGAACTCAGATGGCATCATGCTTGTATCTTGGGCAGCAAACACTACTACCCACTGAATCGACTACTTGGACCAAGAAAGGAATTAAAGGGGTGCTTGAAGAAAAGAAAAATTAGAACTGCAGAAATTATTTTTTTCGTAAGACCAAAGACTTTGGCTCATGAAGCAATATTGCTGATAGATTCAGGAATAAATATTCAGTTAAAGAATTATCTCGCTAAGAATTAGTAAATTTTTTAAAGTCATTTTCTAAGGTAAAGTTTTTTTCCCACTGTGGTTGAGCTGTACAAAATTTTCTTCATTTGCCTTATGCTTTGATACTTTATTTATTTGTTGTTTTGGCATTTGCCTGTTAATTCATAATCAATGAAGGAGTTCTGAGATTGCCATCCCCCAAACAACTGAATTTTATCTCCTGACAAATTTGCTCAGTCCCTTCTGTGGATATTGGAAATGAGGCTATTGTTCATTTACCATATTATTTTAGAATTTTTGGTTAGGTACCTGTTTCTAGCATTTGTGCTTGCACCATGTTCAGTTTATAATGTGAAAAACATATGGTTTCTACCAGCATATATGTAAATTTTATGTTGAGAGCTCCAGGTTCATTTTTTTTTCCTGAGTACAGAACTCTTGGCTAAGATTGAAACAATAAACTTTCTTGCTGGTCCTTTTGTTTAGCTACATTTTTTATTCAACTTTCAACCATATACCCCTCATTGTATTTTTCATCTTTCAACTTCCAGGGCTAATTTGAAAACTGTTTCCTGCCTTATTCTTACTGACATAGGAAACAGAAATTTTACTTACCCTTTGGAAAATGGTGGTATTAAAATTAAGTATTTTTTTTTTTACAAAAGTCTATTGTGGTAAGCTTCTAATATTTAGGATGCAGTATTATATATATGTATAAGTACATATACATGTATGTATGTATATACAAAACATTGAATGATAATATTTACTAAAAATATTGTTTACAATAAATAATATTTCATTTTAAAACATTTGTGTTAGATAAGCCATAGCTTTAAAAATACTAGGAGAATACTGTTTGTTTCTCAATTACTCAAATAGAAATTCTATTCTAAAAATCTTTAGGTTGTGTGATAAATGTTGAAACTGCCCAGGCTTCAGAGTTCATTCCAGTCACCTCCTTTTGACATTGATGGTCTGAGTCTGGGTCAGCTCTTCAACACTGCTTCTGATTCTTCTGACAGAGATGCACACAGTTCCTTCTTTTTTAAACTGCAGCTACAGTTACCTCAGTCATTGCTTTGCAGTACTTCTTGTGACTGCACACATACTACTTCTACAATGATTAGAATTCCAAGAAGAACTTTCTCATACATACGCATGTGCACCGTCTTAGTAACCTCATCATGTACAAGATATTTCACTTTATGCAGCCCTTTCACATTCATTATTATTCAAGTTTCCCAGGAAAAATAAAAGATAATAAAACGTAAAGAAAGGAAGTCAAAATCACAGGTCAAACAGACCAGGGCCACCTTACAAACGGGACCTAAGTAAATATTATTTTCACATCAAAGAAGTCAGAGGTGGTGTTTCCACATCCAGATATCCAAGCACGGCAGCTATGGAGTGAAGGACCAGAACACTTGGTTTGTCTGTGTTGCTGTGCTATGACTCTGCAAGAAACCTTTCCCCTGAGTAAGACTGACCGCATGTAATGACACAAAAGCCACAGAACCCAAAGGGCAGTGATGGTAAATGGGGTGCTCCTGATCTTAATAGGCTTTTGGGAAATAAATAGTATGTGTAGATCAGTATACTATGGTTAGGTGTTCTACATGATTTCTTTGAAACTACCCTCTCCATGCTGTCCTGGTATTCCTGAGTTTTCATAAAGTTTCATATTCTATTATTTTAAAACTTCTCCAAAGTTGTCATCTGGGAATTGCTTTACATGCCAATACCATAGAAATGGTAGCCTCAACATTTCCATTAGAAACCAATGAAGGGATGATGAAGACCATCTTAGAACAGGGTAGCTATCCATAAGCCTTAGGAACATGTTTTAGATGAAGGTCTGAGGACAAGAAGACAAATGGAGAGCTTCTTACCCCATGCAAATGTCTAATTTTTATAAAATAAGCTAAGAAAGCATTCATTGCACCTCATCTTCCACCTTGTGTCTTTTACTTTCAAAACAACTCAGAGATCTGGTGATATTTGCTAGAGTACTTGCCTAGTATTTATGAAGTCCTGGGTTCATTTACTAGCACAACATAAAACAAGTTGTGGTACCAACATAAGCTAAGCACTGGAGAAGTGAAGGCAAGATCATAAAGTCAACGTCTTCAACGTCTTCTTCATCTATAGTCTCAGCAATACACAAAGTTTGAGACCAGCCAGGGGTGTTTGAAGCCCTAGGTCTACAAAATAATGAAGTTGAAAGGTTACATTTAAGTTTATACTTCATTGAACGATCATGATTTTCCAAAAACATTGCAATGTATGTATTGGGTATCTGGTCAGCTTGTCAAAGTTTAGCAAGCTTGTTGTATACTGGTACTTGACATCCCTTTACAGTCAACAGCCTAAATAAGCAGAAACTGGGACTTTAGGATTCTAACTTCTTATCAGAATAATATGACCAGAGTCATATCTCCAGGCTAAAAGAACATGTGATAACTTGTGCTACCACTAGTGGAGGTTTATCTAAATCTGGCAACAGACAAAATTACTCACAAGTAGAAGTTTTTCTAATAAACAATCAAGACATATCATTACCATTGCTGTCCACATTCAAATCACTAGAAACAGTTTAACTAAATAGGACAGTAAATGATCTGAGTATGACATATTCCTACAGGAAGAGCTACTTTTTATATATCTGTCTGAAACGTGCAGAAGAATAGCCTCTCACACTGTGGGGATGTCTATCTTCCTAATCTCAAAAGATAAAGTTAGCTTATCTCCTATCCCATATGCTCTGTGTCTCCTGGAGTTATTTTGCTGTTGTTGTTATTGTTGTTGTTGTTGTCTATAAACCTACATGAAATAGGCAGGAAAGTGGCCCCTCACATATTGGGTGACTTTCTGTAGTCCAAGAAAACACATTTCTTATCTCCTACACTATGCTCCATGTATCTTCTGGATTTTCTCTATAGTGATGACAATGACTTATGGAACAAAGAAAGTCTGTACACACACTGGAAGCATCTGACTATCACACCCCATCTAGACCCCTTGTAAGTAATTGGTATTTTTACAGAATAAGCAAGTTCTGTCAATCTTGGGAGATATATGTATATAAAGAGAAGTCACTGTCAGCCACCAGATTTAAATTGTGTCTTCACTTTAGAGAATCTGACTGGAAAAGATGGGAATGAATTTGAAATGTCTTGAAGACTCTACTGGTGAATTTGAGGCAACATTGACTGTTGGAAAGATAAAAAAAAAATGTGTTAGAACCCTTTAGTGATGGTAGTCCATTAAAATTAGACTGGCAATGGAATGTCTTGAACATGATGATTTTATGTTTTCACAGAAGCTTTCAATGTAATTTAGGGGAATGGAAATGAGCAGCATAAACAATCTTTTCTTTTTATGAAGATTTATTTTATTAATTTGTATTTATAGTTGTGTTTATAAGTTAAAGCTTACAGGGTAACAGGCATATGTACTAAGAACCAAACTCTGTTTCTCTGTAAGAGCAGCAAGTGCTCTTAAATGTCAATTCTTTTCTCCAGCACCTACAGTGTTCCCTAATAGAAAGGGACACACAAATTTAGAATTGTCAATGATCCAAAAAAAGCCAGGACATATTTGTTGAAATGTTATGAAACAAGACTTGGAATCCAATTTGAGCAAACTACAAGTCACAAAAGTCTTGAAAAGAATGGACCATTAAGCCATCCAAGCCAAATGTTCTTTGATGCCCTCTCACTGTTGTCACATATTTTACTGTGTTGTTTTCTCGTGCTTCGTAAGTATACACTCTATTTTCCAGATTCTTGCGTACCTTCCTAGAAATGAGGCTGGATAAGTAATCTTGAGTCCCAACTGTGTATCACAAATGCTTCAGAAGTACACTCCTCAGAACTGTGCAAGCCAAGGTCCCTGGCATTAAGCCTTTATATCTTTCTATCAACACTTTACTCTCCTAAGTGACCTACTAATTTCTTTGTAGTATACAGCTTGTTCCATATCTTCATTTCTGTGTGTTCTGTTCCTTCTGTCTTCTGCTGGTTATTTTCTATTTTATTATCAGTTCAATACTCTCATTCCTTGAACCTATATGATCTAATGTGGAAGTGTTAGCTTTATAAAAATGATACCCAGTATAAGTTCCCAAAAGACTCCTCTTCTTACAAATGGGCTTACTTGTACCTTTTCTCTGTCACTTGAATCTTGATGTCATTTTAGGAAAGATAGATTATATCATTAATGGTTATTCTTAATAGATATCTGTCAAATATTTTATTTCTGCTTATGTATCATGGAAAGAGGCAAAAAAATAATTAGCCTATGGAAAACATCTTTATTTTATTAATAAGGAAAGTGGACCTACAACTCAAGGCTTTTTCATTATGTAGGCTTAGGTAAAAGGAAGAAGAATAAAGCTATGCAAAATATGCGTAGTAAATTTTGTTAGCAGGTGAATTTTGCAACTAGAGAATCTCTTTTTTGATTCTTCCAAATAATAATCCTTTACTCTTGACTACATTTTCTTATTTTACCAACCCTGTGTGTAAATAAAATATGTACAATCATATTTTTCTAAAACCTAGGAATCTGTCATATACCATTATCCAAAAAAAAAATTCTGCTGTATTGACATTGTGAAGAATTAAGATTGTAAAATATGACCTTAAAAAAAGGTGCAGAAAGGATGTTGTCATATGTTGTAGAAATGAGTGTTGTAACAGTTCTTCTGGTCTAGTGTTTTACTCCTTTTATTGATCTGCATGTGCTCTGATTAGTCTTTCTTTACTCAATTAAAGGTGGTGCATTGTGTTGGTAGCTATAATTACTTTGTAGTCCACAGCTTATAAATGATCTGGTAACATCTGGGTGGGATTATGATAGAATTAGCAGAGAAACTCACAACATATGGAGATTGTGAAGACAAAGAAAAACTGCATTTAAAGGAGTCTCTGATACTCTCTGTGGATCAAGCAGAGAGAAATGGCTTAGCATTTTCCCCCATTGGAAAGTAATAATTGTGTTTAGGTTTATTCTCATGGATCATTTAGACAGGTGTACCCTTGAAACAATAACTGAAGGAAAATGGCAACCAGTGACAAAAAGAGAGAAAGTATACATAATCACACCTTAGTGGTGAGCTAGGCATATAGAAGAAATACTAGAAGGTACAAGCTGCTGCATCATCAAATAAATAACTAAGGTAGAACAAATTACCTGCAACATATCCTTATTTTAAAAACGTGCTCCAACCTGTGCTTATGAAATAAGCAGTAACATATTCTTCAAGTGCAAGCAACCACCAGCAGAATTAAGATTAAGTACCATATATATATATATATATATATATATATATATATATATATATATATATGGCTGTAT
>JADRCD010067873.1:0-13859 GCA_019843815.1 Montemys delectorum | reverse complement strand
AAAGGCATTATAAACTAAGAATTTAATCATGCATTCTGTAGTTCTAATAAAGTTGAACGAGCATCTCTTACCCTAGTCCAGGTATACGTTCACACTGGCCTGTCATTCCAGCAATCAAATTGCTATGATGCATCATCACTCCCTTGGGGCGGCCAGTAGAACCACTGGTGTACATGACAATGGCCATGTCTGAAGGAGTTGGTCTACATGGAGGAATGCTCGCTAAAGAAAAGAGCATGTTTTCTTCAGTTCCATGTTGAATGACTTGACAAGAAGATTGTTTTCATTTTACATAAGTATACAAATTTTAAAAGCAGTCTGGTTTATCGAAGTCCAGCTGATTGAAATAAAGATTTCGAACTCAACCCAGCCTATTTTCAGCCCTACCTACCTAAGCGTCTTCACAGTGTTATGGACTGAAGTGGGAAGGATTCCTAAGGCTTTGAAAACTCGAAAGGGAAGCATCCTGTGTAGATTCCTTAGCAATAACTAATGGTTCCGGTCAGGCATGGTAGCATATACCTTTAATCCCCAAAACTCTGGAAGCAGAGCCATGTGGATCTCTTGAGTTCGAGGCCAGCCTTGTCTACAGAGCGAGTTCCAGGACAGCCAGGACTACACAGAGAAACCCTGTCTGGGGGTTGGGGGGGGGGGAAGCAAGGCATATCTCTGAAACAAGCAAACTCAAAGTTACATACTTAGATAGGCTATATCAAAGGCTCCTTCAGTGTGCTCATAGTCATTGGTAGGATCCAAGAAGGAAAAGGATGCAACTGAGGATCAACTGAAGAAGCAGACCAAACACACACTATGACATTTCTCATCTTTGACGATTTTTTAATGAACAAGCAAAATGTGCCCTCGGAATAATATTTACCTACTCAGGCAAGCTATTACTATAACATGTATCATAGTTCCACATGCAATATCTACTATGACACATGATAATGACTCTTTACTCAGATATAAGTATAACAAAAAAATATATGGATCTTGTTTATCCTGGAAACAAATGGATGTCAGTGATTCGTGTCAGTAGTCAATCAAACTTGTGAGGACTGATAAATATTTTCTAAGATTTTTGTGTCAAATGTTTGAGTGACTCATCACAACTGGCAGTAATAGAGCCTTGTGGATCCCAACTTCCCAGGAAGCATGTCCCAATCTCGCAGTATCAACCTGGTGATAAAAAGCAATTCTCCATGGGTCTCTTACATTTCTGTGCATCAAGCCAAGAGATACTGATTTGCTCTGGATTGTCTTTTCAAAGGATGTACAGTGAGATGTATACTCTCCAGTGTGAACAATAGGTATGCTTACTGCCCAGAACAGTAAAAAGAATAAAATATTTGGCCTCGGGGTTTCTTTTCTATGATACGAATGCTAACATGATACTCTGTTGTAGCCAGAGTTTTGACTACTTTGTGGGTTCTTTTTTTCCCCCACCCTTTCAACCCACTAACACTATATAGGGGAGAAAAAAGGATAAAGGGTAAAAGGCTGTCATTATTGCTAGACTACTTCCTGATGATTAGGGGCACTGAGTTCCTTAGGGCAAGTTTGATCTTTCCCCATCAGGATATCTAATTTCTTCTTCTTGTTGTTTCTTCTTTGCACAGAACTGCTGAACAACCCACAACCAGCAGCAACCAACCACACCCCGAAACCCAACAATAACTCACAGGGCCCTAACATTTATAGATCCACTAAAGAGTCTCCAGAATTCCAAATGTCACACATTATTAGCAGCTGGCAAAACCACAAATCTACTAGAGCACAAGGCAAATCATACTCAATGGCTGTGCAACACCTTAAGCTGCTTTATACCCCACACCTGGTTTCAAATGAAAACACACTCTTATGATAAATATATCTGTGTTATAAAAAAAATTCTCACTACAATTCTGACAATTGTTACGAAGAAAATAAAATCTGCCTCATCTCTAACCTAAAGTCTGCTTGCTGTCTTCAATGAATTCAAGCAGGATTGCCTTCTTTAGGAAAAAGGGGGGAAAATTCTGTCATATGCAGTCTTGACTACTTTTAAATCAAACAGCTCCAGCATTTTTACTCCTGTCACTTTTTATTAATCTGCTAAAATAACAAATACGAATCGGCAAGGAAATTAATTTCAACTGCTTTACTTACAGTTTTCTGGCTTGGCTCCCAGCTCCTCTACTGATTGCATGCTGTGAATCTCAAGCCCCTCAGGGTACTCTGCTCTATTGATAGTCTTATTATCCACATAAATGATATGTTTAACACAATTGATATCTAATAATGCCGCCTGTTGAACAGAAATAAAAGCCAGCTATTCAGTTTGTCACACTGCAAAAATTAGTATTAACTGAAAGGACTAGAAAATGTTTATTAAGTAAATTTCATTGTCAATGATAATTATAGACAAATTCAGGGTGCTCTAGTCTTGTACACATAAATATTAAATAAACCATTCATATATTTAGGATTAAAACTACTAAAACCAAAACAATTAAAAATAATAGCAACCATGATAAGATGCTAAGAGACAGGCAGTATAAAAATATGTAAAACTAGATAGCAAATATTTTAAATGGAACAGGGAAGGAATACAGGTATATTTTTCTTACTAGTGTATTTTCTCTTTCTGTTTCTTATCATTCAAATCACAGGCCTATCTCTTAATATCTTAATGTTGCTTCTCACAAAAGTGTACTTTTGAAGCCTCAGAAAGCAATGATAGGCAAACAAAAATAAAAAGCAACAGATTGAAATCTGTCATTACAAGCAAACCACTTAATCAGACATGAGACGATAAGCAAGGTAGGTAAGACCTCAATAAAACTAGAAAACAAGCCACAAAATTGGTTGCAGTAAGGCCCTAGATACTAAAAGTTAACTGTAATGTACATAGATTAAAAGGAAAACACAGAATGACTAGATGGACTAAGATTATCTAACTATATACAATCAACTTACTACATTTCTAGAGGCATGCCTATACTAAGTATCAGGTAAAATAGACTTGACATCAAAAGCAGTAGAAAAGGAAAGAAAGAAAGTCACTCATTATATGATGATTAAAGGACTGGGGTCAGCAAAGTGACTCTAAGGGTAAAGGTGCATCCTGCCAAGCCTGGTGACCTGAGTTAGATCTCCAGATCCTACACGAAAGGGAAGAAACTACTTCCTCAAATTATTCTGACTTCTGTATTTACATGGTGGCATGTGGGCGTGTGTGTCCCACTCAAACTAAAGGGATAAGCTGTACAAAAGAAAAATATCTTAATGTGCACACACACACATACACATACACACACACACATGGGCGTGCAAACCAAATATCTGAGCACCCAAATACTTTATAAAACAAGCATTCAGAAAGACAGAGATAGATTTTCAATATAGGGACAGCCTAAAACGCCACTTTGAACAACAGCCACATGACCCATACATGAAGTCAGTAACAACAACAAAATCCAAAATTTAAATTAGACCCTAAAACAAATGACCTAATAGGTACCTACAAAACTTCAAACAGCTACCAAATAAACAATTTCCTTCTTAAAATATTTTTAAATCAGTGTATAATGTTTCAGACTATTATAACATTTTAAACAAACTGTGGTTTTGTGGTTCTCTTCCCTGTATCTCCCTCGGACACTACCAACTTGCTTCCCACTTCTTCCCAATATATGGAACGTACTTCATGATAGACAAATGAATAGGACATGAACAAGTTCCAATAAACTTTTAAAGTTAAAATCATGCCAATTAGCTATTCTAACCACAGTACAATAAAACTAAAAGATAATGAGCTTAATAAACTACACAAAGATATGAAAGTTAAACAGCTGAAACAATGGATCAAAGGTGAAACCAAAAACAGAAATTTAAAAATTTTTTCTTGAAACAAATGAAAGTGGAGACATACGATATTAAAATATATAGGATACAACAAAAGTAGTATCAAAGTTGGGGTTTATAGTACTCAAAGTGTATATTTTAAGAAAGCAGACTTCAATAAACCATCATCGTATCTCAAAAAGCTAAAAAAATCAACAATAAATCAAAGCGAAAACTAAAGCAGAAGAAAAATAACCAAGGACAGAGCTAAGTGAAACAAGACATCAACACAAAAGATGAAGAAGACCAAGAAGACCTGGTTCTTCAGAAGATAAACAGGGCCTGGGGGTGAGGCCCACTCTGGGAAAATGTTTCAGAGGACTAACGTGAAACAGGTTTTTTTTCAATTGTTTTGGTTTTGTTCTTGGAGAAACTCCAAAAGCATAGAAAACAGAAGAAAAGGCAGACAAGTAGCATTATGGGAAACTAAGAAGTTTCTGAACAGTAAAGGTTACAATCATCAGAACAGAAGAACCTACGAAGACAGGATAAAAATACTGCAAAGCCTCCGTGTGACATGATACATATCCAGAGACTCAGCAAGAAAAAGTCAAAGAACCCAAATGAAAATGGGCAGTTAGATATACATACATGAGAGACTCTGTCTCTCAAAAGGAAATGAAAAAACGTCAGCATCACTAATAAGCAGGGAAATATAAGTCAAAACCACATGAAGTTTCACCTAACTCCCAAGAGCATGACTATTAACAAACAGGCAAAAGGCACTGGTAAGTCTAGGGAACAGGGGAATCTTTGCACCACACTGTTTATGAAAATCTCCATTAATATAGTCCTACAAAAAGAGTACTCAAGAACCTCCAAAACATTAAAACAGAATTACTATATGACCATAACAACCTTAATACTGGAAATCCTGAAGGTATGAAATCATTATGTCAATGCCATTTATACTCTCATGTTAGTTACTGTACTATCCACAATAGCTAAGGAATGGACACAGGCTATGAACTGATGAATGGATAGAGAAGAGTACATATATACATTGGAATACCATTCAGCCATACAAAGGAGAACCTACCATTGTCAACAGTTTGGTTGAAGCCAAAGGTCATTACTGTAAGTGAAGCAAGTCATGCACAGAAAGGTAAGGAGCACATAACTCTCCGTGTGAAATGTAAGAAAACCTTATCACACTGAAGTTGAGGATAGAACTGCAGCTACCAGGAGGATTGGGAGGACAGGGAGGGAAACTGATTCATGGATTGTTACAAACGGATATAGAACAAGAAGATATGGTGTAGCTGGGCGGTGGTGGCGCACGTCTTTGATCCCAGCGCTTGGGAGGCAGAGGCAGGCAGAGGCAGGCAGAGGCAGGCGGGTTTCTGAGTTTGAGGCCAGCCTGGTCTACAGAGTGAGTTCTAGGACAGCCAAAGCTATACAGAGAAACCCTGTCTCAAAACAACAAAAAACAAAACAAAACAAAACAAAACAAAAACAAAAAAAACGAGAAGGCATGGTGTTACTGCAAAGGAGGATGGCTATATTGATAATGTACCGTGTATTTATTTCAAAAAACTAAAAATCAGTATACTCAATGTTTTCATCATAAAGAAAGAAAAATGTTTACAGAAACACGTTTTAAGCTGATTTGAACATAACACAGTATAAACATGTATCAAACTAGTGCATGGTAACACATATATACTTTTTTTAACAAACTTGTTGAAAATTAAATATACATTTAAAATAATTAAGTTTCATATTTACCTTCAGTTTGCTTTCCAGAAGTTCAACACTAGTAATCAGATAGGAAGCCTCAGATTCATTTAATCCATGAACTACAGCTTCTTTGCCAAGAGTGGCATATAAAGTCACAACTACATAATAAAACGCAAACGTGAAAATTGTACACTTAAAACCTTTGAGGATATGTTATTCAAGGCAGGCCTTACAATCACAAAAGCACTTTATGATTTGAGTTGATTTCATAGTGTCTAGGTACCTCAAACTTGGCCTTACCGAATTCCCAGGAATCAAACTTGGAAACACTGTATCAGAGTGCAGCCCAGCAACAACTTGCCTGTGGCACGTACTTTCATTGGTCATTGTCCCAAAGAATAATAGGTAAGCCAGTTTTCAAAAATTTCAGGATCTGAATTCAGATGTCCTTACCCCTTCCAAGATGTATTTTCCTTTTTTTTTTTTTTTTACCCCCAATGGGTTCAATTTCTAATGCCATTGGTGATCTCCACACCTTACCTAGCAAGGCTAGTAGATGTGTTCCAGAGGACTTTCCAGACAACATCGTCCACTAACAGTAAAATCAGTTGCAACTGAGTGACATCTGCTAAACTTAGAACAGATGTGGAGACTCAGCTTTCCTCTACTAACTAGAAATAGCCCACGCATCAGTAACAGGCACTTTGCTGATTGCTTGGCAAAGGTGGGCGATGAGAACCTATGTAGCATCTATCTTTGAAATAAAAGTTGATCCCTACACTTAACCTGCAGTACTTATTTCCTTAAACAACCAAATGCTTTGGGTACAACAAGGCATTCTTCTATGCTCAGTTTTCAAAAATGAGTTCTTGAGGCTGTAGAGGCTTGGTGGCTAAAAGACTTGCTGCTCTTGCAGAGAACAAGGGTTCAGGTCCCAATAGCCACTCGGCTGCTTAAATCCATCAAGAATTCCAGTTCCAGGCTTCTGCTCACCAAGCACACACACACTGCATTTACATAAATGCAGGCATATAATCATATACACCGAAATTAAAATTGAAAAAAAAAATCTTTAAAAAATTATTTCTGTACAATGGCAAAAACAAATGCTTGCCAACCAGAAACGTGCATACCCAGTTTTTCTCCTGTGTCTCTAGTGCCAGTTATAGCTGGTGTATGCTTGCTTATTTCCTATGTCAAACAAGACAGTTCAATGTGCAGAAATGAACTACAATTTTGTAAGCAATCTCTCTTGTTGTACCATGTCCAGAAACCATACCTTCCACTTCTCCATTTTTAGGGCATAATGCAATTCTATTTAAAAAATAAAATTCTGAGTTATACCTAGTAAGGTCTCAGCTCCTAAACCAACTCTTAGATGTTGCTATCCTTACTTAATAGGAGCTATTAGCTATATTTCTAACTTATTTATCATTATGTGTATACAATGTGTACATGTGTGTTTGTGAACATGGGCCCATATTTGCCCATGGTGTGTTTGTGTATATGGAAATCCAAAGACAATGTTAGGTATTGGACTTCACTTTCCACCTTTCAGACAGGATCTCTTACTGCTTTTCTGCTGCTGTGTATAAAAGAGAGCTGGCCCATGAGCTTCCAAGAATTCTCATGTCTCTATTTCCCACCTTGTCTTAGGAGAGCTGGGAGTACAGACATATGCATGCGACCACATCTGGCTTTATCCATGTTCTTAGGGATTTGAACTCAGGTCCTTGTGTTTGCATAGCACGTGCTTTACCCACCAAGCCATCTTCCTAGACCCTAGCCAAGTTTTATGGACATAATCATAGAGAAAAATACCTAAGGAACACTGTGTGTGTGTGTGTGTGTGTGTGTGTGTGTGTGTGTGTGTGTGTGTGTGTGTCAGTGCTAAGGAACAAACCCATGATCTCAAGCATGCTATGAAGATGCTTTCCTTTTCAAAACGAGCTCACTTTTAAACACAAGCATCTCAGAACACACTGGGCATGTCAGCAAAAGGCTCCCTCTCCCCTGCAACATGTACAAGGTACTTACGTGGAAAGTTGTACTTAAAGCAGGTCTGCGCTGCAATCATCCACTCCGCCCTGGTCTCACAGAAAATGGCAATGGTGTTCTTTGGTTTCAGTCCCAATGCACTGAGGCCACTTCCAAAGTTATTCACTCTGCAGTTCACTTCAAGATAGTTTATCCATTTATAATTCCCGAGAATTAACTGTTAAGAGTGAAATGTTTTCCACTATCAGAATACTTATTCAAATAAGAAACTAAGATACTATTCAAAACATAGAACTCTCAAAAATCCCATGATTTGACTGCTCAGAAGCTATAAGACCTCTGAGATTCCATTACCAAGCACCCGGATACAGTGTAAGCATTCTTAAAATGCACTGGATTAAAGTAAACTGAACCTCTGTCATTAAAACAAATAAAAAGGACACAAATGCTTTACCTTCTTAAAAACCTTTCCATTTGGCTGCATTTCATTTTCTTCACTCAGGATCTCCCGGGTCCCAAGGCTGTCCTTCTTCCCAAACTTGGCTACAGCGTGGTCAAATAATTTATCCAGAGTATCTGCCCCAGGGATGTCTATGACAGCTAGTGAGTCGAAGTGCGTGACAGAGCGATATGGACTTCCAGGTTTGTCTGAAGTGGGCTTAGCTTTTATTCTCTTTGCCATAGCGTTTTTCTTCTTGGCATTGGTAAGAAAATACCATGGAATAAATATAAGGGCACTGTATATTGTTATTAACAAGTGGACAGGCAGCAATATAATGGTGAGCACATTTAGCTTAAGTTTCATACTGGAAAGGCTTCTAATTTGGCGTTTATTTGCTGTTATTCTTTGGCTTCTTAAAGCCTTAGGTTTCTGAAGAAGGCAATAATGGAAGCAGGAGTAAGAGTAGCAGTATAGCCAAGGTAATTCAATTTTAGTGATACAGATAAAAGTTAGTAACCTTTGGAAGCCGACAATAAAGTACACCTGTAGATAAAGACAATGAACCAGGCAGAGAATAGGAAAAAAACAAAAACAAAAGAGTATTAGCAAGTTGATAGCACAATTAATAAAAAATATTCAGACCTTTAGTAGTTTCTATAATTGATTCAATATGGAAAGATGAAGTAACTGGCATGAAATGCGAACATTTTCAACTTTAGTGATTACTGACATCAACATTGTTTAGTGCAAGAAGTTCTGAATTTCATTTTTCTGGGTTGAGTTATAAAAGTGCTCTGCATTCTTCTCTAACTAGGGCCTGTAATAGTAATTTCATGCTCTCATCAATGTATGAGGATACAAAGAATACTCAAGTGATATTATCCTTACTTGTTAAGATAATTTCTAAAATAATACTGATCACCATCTTCTCTAAATGGGAACAATTACAGTTATTTCTTAGTGACTGTATGTGCTCAAAAATGTACCAGTTGCTTAGGAGGAGTGCAGATCAGAAACAGTGTTAAGTCCTAGCCCTGGCCTATTATATTATAGACATATCTATATAGAGATATATATCATAAATGATTAAAAGCATACAATCAATTTACAGCCAAAGACTGTCAGTGGTTATTTCCTACCTCTTTGTATTTCCTGCCCTAAGTTCAACAATTTGTCATTTGAGAATGGTGTAGTACTGTTCCTTAGGGACATTGTATAAATTTGAAGACGTGCTTTGTCTTCAACTATTGTCCCTAGGAATGTATATACTCAAGGACTTTTTTCAAAATTGTACTTTTTAAAATATGTCCATTATGACTTTAGAGTTTCCACTGCTGTGAAGAAACATCATTACCACAGAAACTCTTATAAAGGAAAGAATTTAATTTAATTTAATTTAATTTAATTAGGGCTGTATTATAGTTCAGGGATTTAGTCCACTGTCATCATGGGAAGAAGTATTGCAGAACACAGGCAGACATGGTGCTGGCGAGGTATCTGAAAGTTCTACATCAAGATTGGCAGGCAGCAGTAAGTCACACTGGGCCTGGCTTGACATCTAAAACCTAAAAGCCTTCCCCCAGTGACATACTTCCTCCAAACAGACCACGCCTACTCCAACAAGGCCACACTTCCTAATAGTGCTACTATCTGAGCCTATGGGGGCCATTTTCTTTCAAACTTCCACACATTAAGAACACACGTTTTAAAATTATGAATGTGGATAGCTCACCTGTGACTCTCTTTTAAGGCTTATAAAAGAGTAACAAAGCACCTTTGTTACAAGAAAGAAATGTTGGAAGAAGACTGGTGACACATACCTAATAATCCTAGCAATTCGGAACTAGAGGCATGTAGATCTCTGAGTTTAAAGCCAACCTGGTTTATGTAGTGAGTTCTAGGTTAGCCAGGACTACATAGAGAGACCATTCCTCAAAAAAAATATGTTGCTTTAGAACTATTGCTCTATGCTTTAAAGTTTGCTACCCAAATGTGTAGAAACGAAGACACAACCAAGTGGCAGAATAGTGGATAGATATCTTTATTTAGTAATGTAGGAAGGTAGATAAAGGAAAGATTACTGTGTTAGGCAGTTAAGACATTTCTGATGGAAGCGTGATCTTGGGTGTTTGAAGGCTGAACTCTGCAACAGACCCTGGACAACTTGAAGAAGTGAGTGACTAGACAGACTTGTCCCAAGAAGGCAATTTCTCAGTTTAGTGTAGATCACAATTTAAACAGGAATATCTTGAAATCATGTCTATCAACTCATGAATCTGTGAGTAGAGTTCATACGTTTCACTGAGTTTTTAAAAGATTAATTTCTTAGAGGAAACTAAGGCCTGCTGATTTAATCTGATCACAAAGGATTGTTTGTTCAAGGTTACACAGTGAGGTAGGTACTGGCAGAGGCATATACTGAAACCCAGTGACTTAAGTTTCTTACTCATTTCACCACACTGAGGTCCAGTTTACACTCAACTATCACCAATCCCTCTGAATTCTTCTTGTATCTGCTGTGAGTGCTGCATAGTGCAATGCACTTATTAAGTGGTCGTGCTTTAGGAGTGAAGTTTCAGGGAGTTCTGAGTTCCTAAGATATCATAAACCTGGGATAACTTCACCTAGAATAACTCCATGGAGCCAGGTAGTAGTGACAAGATACAGATCTAGAAAAGAAATGCCTTCTATATAATCTCTAGTGCTTGGTACAGAGATACACATATTCTGCAACTGTACTAAAATAAACTATTGTCTATAAACCTGATATCCGAGGCAATGAGCATGCTTATCGAGCCAGGAGATCTCAGGTCTAAGCTCAGTGTGTACTCTCAAGTCGGACTTGAAAAGCTCTGTATCGGCAGCTTCGCCGGTAAAATGGAAATACTATCTGAATTTCCTCCTTCATCAAGCAACCTTTTGTCTTCCTTACCTAAATCCATGGGTAATCAGAATCAGCCTCTATCCTAGTCTTATGTTGCTTTACTGACCCAGATCAATCACATGCTGGGCCAACCCAAGACTCCACCTAATCTTCACCTGTGTCCACGCAACTTGTGTGCAAGAACATATCATTGTATTGAATGTCTCCCTAGATGGTGGTACACAGAAACTATATTTAACTAGTGTACCCACTATGTTTCTCTTCTAAGTTTCCTGCCTTGTCTTCAGACCCCCCCCCCCCCCGTCAGTCCTCTACATGCCTACTCTTGGCTGCTGTCCTGACTTTATCTATTTTGTCAATAAATCAAGAACAATCAAGAATAATCCAGAATCAGACCCCATTATATCTGATTACGTCTAAACTCACCTTCATATGTCTGTGGCCACATGCTCATTTCTCTTTGGTGACTGGATGAACTATTAATGTTCCTCCCTCTTTGTCTGGGCATCATGGCTTTGTATGCTGATACTGTTCTAGCCTTTCTTGATACTATGCTACCCTACTGAATCACCCCCATCCACATTTCTCTAAACAGTAGAGGATTCATTTCATATCTTAAAAATCATCCCTTTAGATGGTGTGGTGGCGCACGCCTTTAATCCCAGCACTTGGGAGGCAGAGGCAGGTGGATTTCTGAGTTCGAGGCCAGCCTGGTCTAGAGAGTGAGTTCCAGGACAGCCAGGGCTACACAGAGAAACCCTGTCTCAAAAAACAAATCCAAAACAAAAACAAAAACAAAACAAACAAAAAAATTTCCCTCATAGCTAACCTTCACCCTTACCCCATTTCTTCTTTTCGTTAGAAGTCCTTAAAAATAGTTCTCTGTATAATCTGTCACCCAGTTCTGACAACTTGTTTGCTCAGGTCCTCAGTATGCTCATGTCTTTGACCCCTAGAGCACATCTAAAGTGCTCTCTCTGATCAGTGTGCCCCCAGTGACATCTACACTGTAGGACCACCCTGTCAGCTAAAGTTCTGTAGTCATCTTCCCTTAATGCAGCTGTTTTCTCTCTTCCTTCCCAAGACATCAGATTGAAACTCTCTTCCTATCCTCTGGCATTATCAGTCTTCCTTCTTGGTCCTCATTTCCCCACCCCTCAATTCTCCCATGTCCAATCCTCTAAGTGCTTCTCTAGTTCCACTCACACCTGTGCTGATGATCTCAGTCTTACAGATTGAAATATCCCAGATGGTGATGACTCCTAAATAAGCCTGAGAGTCTACCTGAAAGTTCAAATTTGTATAATCCATGGCTTCCTTGATGGTTATATGTAGAAGCCAATTATCTATGTAAATTTTGGCTTGGTTGAAGCAGAGTCACTGATTATTCTGCCACTGTAGTTCACCTAGCCTTGCGTCTGGGTATATGCCCTGCTCCTTGAATTTCTGAGTTCCCGTCCTACTATGCCCTCCTCTGGCACACTGCAATACTCCCACACGTTCATTACTGTCTCTGGGGCATAACCATATTGTGACTCGGGGCTTTTATACTTAATCTTTCTGCCTGAGTTATTCTCCCTATATGTTACTTCTTTGCCTAGTTTCCATCTTTAAATAAGTTAACAACTTTCCAGCCAGACTCTCTAGCCAGCTCTTTTAAAACTCCTCTTAACAATAAATACTCCCTTTTCTCTTTACCACCTCTCACTAATATACTATTGGGTCGTATTTTTTTCATGTTTATTGTCTGTGTCTCCATTAAAATAGAAGCTTTGTGAGGGGGGTTGGTGCTGAAACCTCACCAACCAGAACAGCACCTCTATGTGTCAGCTACTTAATAAATGTATTGAAGAAGAACATATGTGAAACTGCTCTGATTTAGAAATTGAAAGTATGCGCAAATAAAATAATCTGAATATACCTAACGTTTAAGAAAAAATGTTGTATCAGAGTTCTAGGACACACGGTGCTCTTAAAAGCCTTGGTAATTAAAATGACTCTTAGAAAAGTACGCTGTCCTTTCCTATATGGAAACTATACTGCACCCTCGTATTCTTAGGGGGCAGACTAAGTTGTATTTCCTTGAAGTCAGGTGATGAACAGACTTCTGCTTCAGGATAGCATCCACTTATAGGACAGTTAATTGTGCTTTTGAAGGTTTGCTATTTGAGGTAGGAATCCTCTTCATAGCTATTGAGAGGCCCTTTAAGGTGGTATCTTTATATACAGATATAAAAAAACTCAGAGACTCTAAGTACAAAGTTTGCCAAAGCATGGCTGAGCAACGTTTGGACTGTAGGTTTATTAACATGCAAGTCTATATGCTTTATCTCTATGGTCTGCTAGTATTGGTATGAGTGACAAACCTTATATAGGAAGAAATACTAGCAACAATTTTGAGCACTATCTGTCCTTCATCCAAAGGCATTGTATGAGGCACCAAAAAAAAAAAAAAATAGCCCTTTAGATATCTAGCAAATCCCAGGTTTAGGAAAGAATTAAATACATTTTTATTTACTTTTGTTCTGAGGTCAAATTTAGTTATTTCATTCCAGTTACTTCAAAAACCCCGAGACAGATTAAATGCAAAAAGCATCAGCTCCAAGGCCCAAAGTAAACACTCCATATTGAATGAAGTCTGAATTTCAAAGAAAGAAATTTCTCCACCAGAAGCATGTCACACAATACCAACTTATGATGATTAAGGCCAATAGTTTTAAAAATAAATAAATAAATAAAAGTTTTAGAAAATGAACCAAACCAAGCAAGGATCAATGCATCTGCCACCATAGTAAAAAACTAAGCAGCGTGGAGCTTTTACGCTAAAGTAGTGGTTCTCAACCTGGGGGTCGAAACTGCTTTGGGGACTGAACAACCTTTTCAGAGGGGTTGCCTGAGACCGTCAGAAAACACAGATATTTATATTTTGATTCATAACAGTAGCAAAATTACAGTTATAAAGTAGCAATG
>JADRCD010067865.1:0-15535 GCA_019843815.1 Montemys delectorum | reverse complement strand
TTTTTTTTTTTTTTTTTTTTTTGGTTTGTTTTTTGTTGTTGTTTGTTTGTTTGTTTGAGTTTCTCTGTGTAACAGTTCTGGCTATCCTGGAACTTGCTTTGTAGACCAGGCTGGGCTTGAACTCTCAGAGATCTGCCTGTCTCTGTCTCCTGAGTGCTAGGATTAAAGGCATGCACCACTTGGTCTTGCATTTGTTTGTTTGTTTGTTTGTTTGTTTTTAATTTGTTTATTTATAGGTGGTTCACACCACAGAAGGAGCATGGACATCAAAGGATAACTTGCAGAAGTCAGTTCTTTTCTTCTACCACGTGGACCCCAGGGATTTAACTCAGATGGTAAATCTTGGCAGAAGGCACCTCTACCCACTGAGCCATCTTGTCCGCCAGCTTCTTGGTTTTGAGACAGCCCTTGATCTGTAGCCTAGGCTGGCCTAGAACTTCTATGTACCCCAAGTTGGCTCTAAACTTATGGTAATCCCCTGCCTAAATGCTGAGATGACAGGCATGAGCCACCAAGCTCAGCTACGGTGCTGGTTGTTGGATGGAGGAAATGTTCCCTGGTTTTGTAAATCTCTGTACAGAATACACAGGATGTGCACAGCTGGTGGGAGAGAGGTGTGTCCTCAGCCCTATCCTTCGAGTTTTGAATCATAGCTTTCAAGTTACTAAGCAAGATACCTTACCTCTCCTCATCTCAGGAGGGATGCGTCCAAGTTTACAAGCCCAGCTAGGCCTACAGGGGGGCCAGAAGCCAAAGATGGCTTCTCTGTCATGGGGTGTGGATTAGAAACACAGTCTGTGATTAACATGCAGGAAGCCGTGGGCTCTATCCTGAGCCGAATCTCTCCCCCTCCCCCAAGGAAAAGAAAAGAATCTTATAGCAAGAGACAATTGCAGGGCTGGCCTTGGAGAGATCCCTAGCTTTGCCCCCAGGCAGAGCTGGGCAGGCAGGGCAAGCTACTCTCTCTTGTTTAGTCTCACTTCACTGGATCTTCTGAGCCTGCCCTGCTATCCACATCCGAAGCCAGCATCTCTGTTTTGACAACATGGGGATCAGGGGAATGTGGAGTTCCTACAAGACAAATCAGGGGTTGGGTGGTACCTACCACTGTGTGTGGAGACCAGCCTCTGACATTTACCTGGGAAAAGAGACAACCCTGATTAACAATGGATACAGGTGCATATCTCTCCCTTCACAGTCTTTGCTGGGTACCCACTGATGTCGAGCCCTGTTTTATCTTCTATTAACTTCATCCCCTAGTTTGCACTGCTGACCTCTGAGCTCAAAGCTGCAGAGTCTGACAAACCATAGGACTTGCCTAAGAAAGTGGGTGCATTTGCACTGCTCCAGACCAGCCTAGAACCAACCTGGAGGGCCCTGTGCTTGCATCCCCATAGCCAGCCACACATCAGCTCCCATAGCATCCTGAGTCATCAGCCTGGGACTGTGCCCATGGCTCCCACCACTGCCGTACTCAAGACTGAACATCATTCAATGAGCCATCCAAGCAGACTACTAGTCCCAAGAACACTGAAAGAATATGGGGCCTTAGCACTGTGTGAGTTTGGGGTCCCTTTTTAGCAAAAGAATAACACACAAAACTATCCTTGCAACTGTGGGGTCTCAGGGGCCTCCTGAGGACCAGGCCTTATGAACTCCACAGTAAGATCCAGGAGGGGCCATAAAACCCCCATGAACACCAGCAGCCATATTCAGTCAAGCTCCTGTTGGGCATCCTGTGTCTAAGGAGAAGAAGCCAAGGAGTAAATTCTGCATCAGGTTTAAACTGGACCAGCCCTGGTGTAGGATCAGGAAGCACTCTGATGGCTTGTGCAGGAAAAGACCAGAAGTATGGTAGAATAACCAAGGCCAAAGAAGGAGTCTCTCAGGAGTAGGTGTGCCTGCATGGGAGGGGAGATAGACCCGCTGGCATAGGGACCATAGCAAATGCCTGTGCTCTGTCCTGTGCAGATGGAACCTGGCCGTGACCAGGAGCCTGGCAGGAGCCTGGCACCCATAGGCTTCTCTAAAGCCATGCAGCAGGTGGACACAGGAGTGTGCCACCTACAGAGAAAATAGCAAGGGCTCAGCCCCACCCTGGTTACCAAAACCTACTGTGCTCAGTGTACCTACGATGTGCCAGACTGCCTCAGTTGGGATCCTACTCCTAGGTTCTCCGGAGGCAGGTAGCTTTTGAGACATCATACCCCTGACTGGCACTCAGAGGGTAGCTGAGGTCTGAGATAGGGGGTTGGTTTTGGTGGCTTGAGACAGGGTTCCATGTAGCCCAGGTGGTCTTGTGTGCTCCATGTAGCTGCAGATGATCTTGAACTCCTGACCTTCCTCCCTCTCTCACACATGCTGGGATTATAGGAGTGCATGGCATGCCCAGTTTCTATCCTCTCAGTTATCAGGAAGAGATTTACACATGGTGTAGATCTGGGCGTGTACTCAGGCCACAAGATGCCCCTGGTACTCCAGGACATCTCCTCCTCCTCCTCCTCCTCCTCCTCCTCCTCCTCCTCCTCCTCGTCCTCCTCCTCCTCCTCTTCTTCCTCCTCTTCCTCCTCTTCCTCCTCCTCCTCCTCCTCCTCCTCGTCCTCCTCCTCTTCCTCCTCGTCCTCCTCCTCCTCCTTCTCCTCTTCCTCTTCCTCTTCCTCCTCCTCTTCCTCCTCCTCCTCCTCCTAACCATGCTGTAAAGAGCCCCGATCATGAGTCAATGCAGTGGAGAACAGAGAAGGAGCCCAGCCTCTAGGGTAGATGGCTCTAGGTTCACCTGCCTACACAGTGGGAGCCTGGACAAGTCTCATTTTTCTATTCTTATGGGTTTTTTATATGAGGCTTATAATAATCACTTTAGGGATGTATTATGAAAGTCTAGAAGATGACCCACATCTAACAATGATGTGGCCTAAGGACAACATCCCACAGTTAGTAATATTTGTTCTCACTGTGCCTGCTTCAGGTCAAACTAACACAATGGATCAAGTCTTGTAAATGTCCTTAGCAGGTACCCCTGGGGAGGTCCACTGCCTTTACCCTTATATAAAAGACTGTAGGTACCCACCCCTAAAAACAAACCCACTACAACACATGTGGATTGAGCACAAGCAGGCAAAGGGAGGATCTCAAGACCTTCTGTTGCACATGCAAGTGGCCCCGGGGTTCTGCTTTCCTCATGCAGGGATCTCGAAGCACCTGGCTGACCCTGCTCAGAAGACTGCTAAGCTCTGTGGTTCTAAGTGTCCCAGACATGTGCCCTCACCTCCCACAGCAGAGGAGGACACAGGGTGTCAACACTGTCAAGAACAGTGAAGAGAAACTGATCTGACTCTGTCCAGAGCATGGTACCAGCATCTGGTGAGATTTCCACCCTGTGCAGGGCCCTGTGAACCACTACATCCAGAGATTCCATTCCCGGGACTCACAATCTGGGTGCTGCTTGCTCTACACTGACTTTGTTTTGGATCAAGGTGGATGCTGGAAGGAAGCCAGTCAGCTCAGGGCGATGCTTTCAATCCCCTCCCCTTGCTCCTGCAGCCCCAGGCTCACACAGTGCACAGCAAGGCTCACTCTGTAGGAGCCTAGCTGTTCAGTGAGACGGTGATGAGGAGTGAACAGAAAAATCAACTTGAACTTGGCCCTGGGTCCTCTGCGGCCCGCAGGTAAACTTAAGGCAAGGATGCCAGGTGCTAGCTGTACCCAAGCTGTTCTGCAAAGCCACTGAGGATCCAGCTCTGAGATGGGGCCACTGTTCAGAGATCAGAAAAGAACCTGATGGCTTTATAGCCCTTCCATTCTCTCTGGCTCACAAACGAGGAAACACATTCAGAGATTAACATGCCCTGTGTTCCTGTTCCCTTGTTGATCATGGAGGGAAAAACAGTAACACTGTCTGGTAGGGCAGCTGAGGGGAAGATGAGGTAACTCGTGGGTGTGTCAGCATGACAGAGCTTGGCCACACAAAGTGTAAAAGGAGGTACTGACCACAGTGACCTCTCAGGCAACAGCACTTGATCAGGGCTCAAAGGGCTGGCCAGGGGCAAGCAACCACCAAGTTAATCCTTAACTATTTCCAGGCCTCCACCATACCGAAGATGGCAGACCTGTCTGCTAGAGGTGCCATGACAAAGCACCACAGATTAAGTGGGTGGTAGCAGTGGAAATTCACCTCACCAAAGCTCTAGATGCTGCCATCAGAGCAAAGCGTGACCAGTGTGCACCTTCTAAGGGTCCACAGAGGACTCCTTGCCTCGTCTAGCTCCTGAGGATTCCCAGGGTCCTCGACTTATGACTGCCTCACTCCAATCTGTGCTTGGTATCCCACTTTACCTCTCAAAGTGCTCACCATCAGGTTTAGGTCATTCTCAGAGACTTTATCCCTAAGCGAGATCTATTCACAGCTCAGAACTTGAGCTCTCTTCTGGTTATGGTAAAGTTGAAGTGTGACAGAGGAGGAACCCAGAGTAAGGCCATGTGCCTGTGGATTATATAGCCATCTACAGAATGAAACTGCACTTCTTCCAGCTGAGTGAGTCTCTCCAGGCCTTTGATTTTCATGCACGGAGCAAAAGATGGAGCAGCTTACCCAGAGGCACTCATCTTGCTACCCGTTGTGTCATAGCCATAGACGTTATGGATCGTCACTTCTGCCCGCTCACCTCCTACCACCCACAACACATACTGAGACACTCCAGATGTCTGAGCCTACAGCTCCTTAGAACACAGAGGGCCTGCTGCAGACTCTAAAGCGACTCCATCCTGTCTGATAGCTACACACTGAATGTGGGTGTCCAGGGCCTGAGACCAGCAAGTCAAAACCAGTCGCTATGTAAGTGGAAAGATCCACCTGCAAAAGTCACACTTAGTGTTTTAAAAGAAGGTGACATGTCCCATGCTATCACATTCTGTCTTGTTGATCAAGTTTACCCAAGCTGGAGTCACCTGGGAAGAGGGAACCTCAACTGAGGGACTGCCCCTATCAGATTGTCTGTAGCTGAGTCTGTGGGGCATTTTCTTGATCAATGATTGATCAATGATTGGCAACTGGGGGTGGTCCACTTCTGGGCAGGTGGGCCTGAGGTGTATAAGAAATAAGCTGAACAGCCTGGCAGTGGTGGTTCACACTTTTAATCCCTGCTCTGGGAAGCAGAGACTCGCAGATTTCTGAGTTTGAAGCCAGCCTGTCTACAGAGTGAGTTCCAGGACAGTCAGGGCTACACCGAGAAACCCTGTCTTGGGGAAAAAGAAAAAGAAATAAGCTTGGCAAGCCATGGGAAGCAAGCCAGTAAGCAGCACTTCTCTGTGGTCTCTGCATCAGGTCCTGCCTCCAGGTTCCTGCCTTGACATCCCTCAGGAGGTGTAAGCCAAATAAACCCCAAGTTGCTTTTGGTCATGGTGTTTTATCACAGCAATAGAAAGCCACCTAGAACATACTCCAGTCACAATTGTATGCCAATGAGGAAATATTGAAGTAATATTCCAGATAATTGGAGTTTTAAATTATTCTTTCTTTCTTAGGTGTCCACATGGCTAACCTACATCAACCACAAGGTGGCAGCATCTCTTCAAGGCAGGGACAGAAGCTGCCCTCAGTCCAGCATTCCCTTTTCAACTGTCCATCAGGCTCTTCGCCCCTTCTAGCAGAGCAGTCAGTCAGTGCCCTGGGATGACCGAGCAGGCTGCCTGTCCCCAGTCACAGCAGAGTAAAGGAGTCAGGATGTGAACCCAAACTCAGGCTCAATGAAGAACAAAGCCCTCCATCAATGAAAAGATTCAGAGAGGTGTATGCCAGGCTTGTGCCAAGCCCTTGGGACATAGGGACAGGGTGAGGCTGGGGGTGTGGCCACCCTTAGATGTGTAGCCTAGGTGGAAGCTGCCAGGCTGACCTGGAAGTTTCCAGATCTGAAAGCCTTCTAAACTTCCATGCATGTCCCTGTAGAGGGAGACTGACCCAAAGAAATTATTCCCTCCCTCCAGAAATAATTCCTGATGTGTTGTGATGGTGCTCAGCCCAGCCAGGGCAGAGCTCACCTGCGTGTCCTGTCTCAGTAAGGCATCTTTGGCCTGGGGCTAGTACTCCTGGTGCAGAGCAGGCGGGGAAAGGCTTCCTGTAGCAGGTCTTGATTCTATGCATTTTCCGGGATACAGAAAGCTCAGAGAAAGGCACTCCACTGCAAGTGTTAGCTGTGCTAGACAGCCATGGTCTGCACACAGGTCCACACATATTTGCTGCAAGTGTTAGCTGTGCTAGACAGTCATGGTCTGCACACAGGTCCACACATATTTGCACATGTACACACTTGCCCAACTGGCCTGTACCGTCTAATCTACAGCAGGATGGATAGAGGTCCAGGGGAGGCCAAGGGTAGGGAGGAAGCCCCAGGCTGAGGGCAAAGAAAAGAGGCATTGTATTCCCAGCATCCATCTGGCTAGAGCAGGCAGGCTCTCAGGTGACCACAAATCTTAGCTTTTAAAATGCTACATCTGATACCATGGGCTCTGAAGACCCTGGGGGTTCCAGCTAGACTCAGGTGGTTGCTGTTGATAGAGACATAAAGGATGTGAACTAGATGTATCCCCACCCAAATAAGAGGAAAGCTGGATCCCAGCTTCTGGAGAGGTAGAGGAAGTAGCACGGAGTCCGAGACTCCAGACCCATCCACGGGACCCTCAATTGTGATCCTGGGTGTCCCTTCTTCTCCCTGTCCTATCCCTACCAAAACATTCCACCCTTCTCTGGGCCACGTCCAGAAACAAAAAGTTATCCACATTGCAGTCAGGAGTTTTGAAGGAACGGTCAGGAGTTGGCTGTAGCCAGCACCTCCCCATTCCTGGAAGGACAGGGGACTCAGACAGCCTCGTCCTGCAGTCCTGGCACCTGCTCACTCTGACCCACTTCTGGATCCCACCAGTCCAGGTGCTTGCTCTGCAGTGTCTGGTGCTGGATGCCTCCTAGCGCTGCTGTCTCCTCCGGGGTCTCTGGCTTACATTCAGAGAAAGCCCAGTGCCCCGGCAAAGTTTTCTCTACTGGCCTAAGGATCATAATGTGGCACCCTCAGGACATTCTACCCAGGCGGTAGTTCTGCGACCCACGAGGAGAGAAAGTTCCCAGGTGGGTGGAGGGAGGGGTATCTAAATCTACTCAGAGGGGAGGCTGGGACCCTACCGGAGGGGTCGGGTCCAGGCGAGCAGCTGGGGTGCGCGGCAAAGGCCAGCGAAGCCAGCGCAGCCAGCACGGCCAGCAGCGGCGGCATTGTAGGCATGGTGGGCACAGATGCACGGATGCGCAGGAGGGCGCAGTGATGTGGCACTCGGGGAGCGCGAGTGGCGCGGCTGGGCCCTGCGGCTGGGGAGGGGGGGGGGGGGTGAGGAGCGGGCGCAGGAGTCGGGTTACAACCGGCAGCGCCAGACACTGGAGAAGGGATTCTAGAGGGGAGGAGGAGGAAAGGCAGATAAAAGCCAACCTGCCCCCTAACCCTCCAGGAACCCCGCCTCCTAAAGAAAGGGACTTGCCCTCTTGTGGGAGGCTCTGGGGAGCTGATCATCAAACGCTTGCTGATTTGGCCTAAAGACCTTGATTTGTGGGTGGGTAGGGACAGTACCAGAAGTGGAGACGTGTCCTGGCCCAGAGTGGACCCCAGCTGGAAGTGAGCCAGGCCTTGGACAGAGCCAGCTAAATGAGGTTGGCTAGGTCTCTCATGCCTGTCCCCAGTGTGGATTCTCTCTCGGGGGAGCTGCTTGTGGAGCAAAGGAGCTGGTGCCATAGGACCCCTGCCTGGATGCTGACAATGCTCTGATCCTCTGTGTGAGGCTGTGTGTTCCAGACAAGTCCCCCGAACTTTGGTTCCACCACTTGCAGAACCCAGCACGGACCTAGCCCAGAAGACCTTCCTGAAGGTATTGCGTATCTAGCCCAGAAAGTGGTCTAAAGACAATGTCATGAAGTGGGGAGGCAGCAGCCCACTGGTGACCAAACTCCAGGTTATACCTAAGGGGAAAGTAACACCTTTCTACGCAGCCGGTTTCGGGGCCCTCGCCTTCCCCACTTAGAATGTACTAGGTAGATGGCTAGGACTGCCAGCACCCAAGCAAGGAAAGATGGCCTGGAGCCCTGCATGCTCTCCTTCCAGGCCTCACCATTTGGTACAGGATGGACCCTGACACAGCTGACTAACTATATGAACATCTGTTTGCCAGCCCCTTCTTACTGCCCCACTACAATCAGTGTGCACATGCCACAAGCTTGGGGACAGTACCTGTGGGACACCAAGGTAGCACCTAGTAGAAGTATTTGTCCCAGATGATTTTTAGGGGCCATATGCCTTCATGGGCATCCTATATCAATTGTCCTGGATAGCTGGAGGCTAGTGGCAAGGCACTTAGCCTTGGGTGAGAGGTTATAGTCTCTCTCTGAAGCAGACCCACCCCCAGGGGGCACAGGACACTTCCACGGCTTTTCAAGTCAGAGCCCTTCAAAGTAGCACACCCATGCCCACTTGGGCTCAGCCTTTCTCTTCCAAGGGCACTTGTGTCTGCCCACCAGCCTTCCCAGCCCTTACCTTTGACCTTCCCTTTGGAGGCTCCTGGCTCAGCCCCTCATCTCTGAGTTCAGCTGGCAGCACGCAGGCTGAATGCTGTGGGAACTGCGAGTCTGCTGCTATTCCCCTTCTGCCAGCGGGTCTAATTCTCACGCACACAAAGCAATACAGCTATGGGACCTAGCTGCGCAGCCCTTGGTGGGCAGGGCTTGGTCTTCATCCTCAACAGTACATAGGAAGCCATGTAGCTTAGAGACCACAGCCCGTCGGACTTGATAAAATAGGCTCCACAGAGCTACCTACCGTCATCATCCTTCAGACCCCAGAAATCCTGGGGCCGGGCTCGCTCCTCTAATCCAACCTTGGCTCATCAGCAGAGACAGTGCAATCCTCCCATTAAGCTACTCTTCAAGAGGAAGCCACAGACAGGCTGACACTTTCCCAATGGAGAAGGGACTGCATCCTCTCCATCTGCCAGAAGCTCTGGGCCAGAGCAGGGCAGCCTGAATACAACAGAGGCCTCAGGATACAGAGCAGCTTCTGCATGGCCAGGATTGAGCGGAGTAACCGGCAGGGGCAGCTAGAGAGTGAGCCTGAAGCAGGAAGAGAGGCTCCACAGGCTCCCACAGAGAGCATAGCCACTGTCCTCCCAGCTAGGAAGGAACACACACCCCTAGCATGGCCAGCCTGTGCACTCTCCACTGACCATGGCATCAGTGGCCTGCTCTACCTTAAAGTGATGGGCACAGCAGGTAGTAGGAGCACACAAGTGGGGTGTGTCACTCCCTGGCCCCTGATGATGCTGGATGGGTGGCTTCCAGAGTACTCATATCAGGGTAGGTACCAAGCAAAGCCCCGAGGGCAGCAAGGCCTCAAACAACAGCCACCGGGTAGCAAGGAGGGTGTTGGAGTTCAGGAGTCCGTGACATTGCTGGCAACCTAGGCTAAGGTCTCTGAGTGGGATTAGCTGGAGGCGTTGGGAGGGGCTTGCTACACACAGGAAGTAGGAGGTGGCTTCTTCAGTGAAAGCTAGAGCCAGAGCCCCTGGGGAGGACTGAGAAGCCTGAGCACAGAGATTTAGAGAACAGCCAGGTTGGGAGTGGGTGACCACCCATACACAACACAGCTCTCACCCCCAAAACAAGGAGATTACACTTGAGCCAAACTTGAGTGAGTACAGCCCAGACAACACCCCTAACTAGAAACAGTTTTCATGATGTTTTTGCAATTACAGAGACTCAACCAATCAAGGTGCTTGCCACGTGCTTTGGTAGTAGGTGGGGAATCCTCTGCTGTAGGTCTCAGCTGTTGCCTGATGACATTATTAGCCCATGGGTTGATGGAAGCTAGTGGTCTGTCAAGACATACTAGAAGGTTTCACTGGTAGTCACACAATTGCTAGGTCAGACACAATGGGGGCAACGAATAGCCATCAAGGGAGCTAAAGATAGCCCAAGATAATTTGGCTGTATCCCTACAACAGTTGAACTCTCTAAAATCACTAAATTTTAACCAGTAAATCAACCTTTAGCCCTTAACCTTCAGCCTTGAACACAGATGTGTTTTCCCCCTTGGGAACTTCAGTTCACCAGGCAAATTAGAAGGGCTTTCAGGCTGGGCAATAGAAGTCACAGAGCTAAAAGCTCAAAGGTTTCCAGATCAGCCTACATTAGCAGAGTATCCATGGAGGCCATCCATGGCTGTCCATGAAAACCCCAGATGAAGCCCAAGGAAAAGCTGGAGTGAGGCGCACAAGAAGACAGGGAGAAGTGTGTTTGACATGGCCCCTGATAGCATGGGAGACTTAGAGACAGGGAGTTACAAAAGGCCGAGACAGTCTGCACAGGAAGTGTCTGGCCCCTTGGTCCTTCTGCCCCTGACAGGAAGATTCAATGGCAATGTCTAAACCCTGAATAACTGAGCCAGGAGCCCTCTGACACCTTCCTCTTAAGCCATATCAACCCTGCCTCTGCAGGCTGAGACCCATCAGCTCTTCTAGGAGCTATTTCTGCTAGGTAGATTTACGATGTGGCCAGATGTGAGGAAACCAAGGGGCCTTGCTGCTGTACGGTCACAAGTTCCTAAGAATCCTACATGGCAACATGGGACAACAGTACAAGTGGGCACTTCACACTTGTCTCTAACACCTTTCACTCAGACAGACCTGGCTTGAAAAGTGTGTAGGTCAAGGACTCCAGGAAAAGAGGCCAGGGAGCAAAGATGGTGTCTCCCTAAACATGGCTTGTCTCTGCTTTCCACCTATAGTCCCCCAGTGTGTGTTGGGAGACATGGCCTTGGAGGCATGGGTAGTTCCACATTGCCTTGTTGACTCTGGAAGCATTCTGCCTTGCAAAGGACTAAGTGCTTACTCATACAGACTACACTGGCCAGTGCTCAGCTCCACCTCCCTGGACAGGGAGGTTTGTCATTTATGAGATTGAATATGTGACTGGTGACAGTTCTGTCCTGGGACAGGATACAAGACAATGTCTTTGGCACCTCTGACATGGAGAGGGGCCTGTGGATGTCATCTTCCCTCCAGATCCTTGGAGGAGACCCCCGGGGCCTATCATCTGAGGCCTCTGCTGCCCTGAGAATTCCCAGAACAGTGAGCTTTCAGTGGATCTACTAGGTCACAATGCAGGGGCAAAGGAGATGATGAAGAACCCCCATAGAGGGGCTAGTCTTCCAGTCACTGACTGGTGGTGTCTTCTATTCACTTCCAGTCACATCATGGCTGTAATTTGTATGGACAGGAGGCAGTGGTCAGGCTGATGGGAGGCGTCTAGGCAGAGCCTGATCTTGTAGCCCAGAGACAGGGAGATGAAGGGTTAGGAAAGGTGCCCAGACTGAGTCTGAGGATGGCAGAGGCCAGGATGAGAGGAGGCATGGTGGAAAGGAAGCGCCAGCTCTCTTGTTACCGGTGCAACATTGGGAAGTACCCCCACTTCTCCTTGCTGGCCAGCCCTCCCCACTCCTTTACCATGCAGGCCAGCTCCCTCTACTCCTTCTCTATGATCCACCTCTAACTCCTAACTCCTCCCTTCACTTGTGCAGAGAGACATGCTAGGCTGCCATTCACTGAGAGGGAGAAACCACTCAAGATTACTCCCTGCGCAGGGCAACAAACAGCACACACCCAGGAGAGAACAGGGAACAACAGCGACACCTGCTGGACAATCTGTAAAACAGGACATGGCAAGAAGTGAGCAGATCTCCCCCACAGACCCTCCCACAGCTTGCCACCTCAAGTTGGCAATGCCAGTGGACAAGCAGCGGGCAGCAATGATGGGTGTTCAGACCCACACCTACAGGTACCAGGAAAGGAGTGGCTGACTGCCTGAGCCTTCTTGAGAACTCCTGCTGACGCAGGCCTCTGCTCCTGCTAAAGCTCCCCGCATCACATACTCCAAGAGGGAACACAGACACAGAGCACTTGCCTGGCAGGTATATGGCCACAAGCAGAGACCAGGAAAGGGTCGGCATGGAAATTAGAGTGGGTGAATGACTGGAGCATGGAAATACTGCAGAACAATGCCTACAGACTCTTGCAAGGGCCTATCAGGAGGGCTCAGTGCACAGGCACAGTCCTCAGAATGACAGGCCACATGCTACCCTGGGGGCTGGTCCATGAGTAGTATCAGCAATGACTGCCACATCACGGTGACAACATTGATGTGCCTGACAGTGGGCATGTTCCACTCACCACACCTTGAGTGTCATGAAGCAGAGCATGAGCTGTGGTCACACAAATCAGGTGGCAAAAAGCACAGCAGCAAGGGTGACAAAGCACAAGGCTTGGCTCCAACAGCAAGCAGGATAGGAGTGGGAGAGTGGGGGACTGCAAAGGACAGAGACTGTCCCCATGCATAGTACAGTGATAGACAACTGTCCGCACAGTGACAAGTCCACAGTCCGCTCCCCAGTGCTCAGCACAGTGTTGGATACCATTCATGTGTCCAGAAAGCCAATGGTCAGGCATGCAGGGCAGCCAGTGAACACAGCCCATCCATTACTGTGAAGAGAATGTCCAATCCGGACAGCAACGAGTGGCCCAGAGGCAGCCTCTCCTGAAGCTCAGCTCTGTGGACCCAGCAGAAACACTAGGACACTGGACAGCAGCAACACCACCAGCAGCAGCTTGCCAGGGAGAGCCTGCTGCGGTGTACACACTGCAGCTTCCCATAGACTCAGAGCCTGGCAGCACCCAGCACAGCTCAAGTGAAGCAAGTGTGGGGTCTGAGCACCCAGACAGAGTGTTATGTACACTGTGTGGTGTTGGGTGACTGGCACTGCTGGGAACAGCCACAGGTAGCGGCGCTGTCCTCGGTGCTGAATGTGGTTGCCCATCTCTTTGCCCGAGGCACTGTCCCAAAGCAAAAGCCAGTGGGTAGACAAGGGGGAGCAGTGCAAGAAAGCCTCTTTGCTTTTTGACCTTTTGACCCTTTTGAGAGCCCTGGGAAAGGGACTCTGTGTCCCGCTACGGTCCATCAGGCTGGCCCCTGAAGTAGTCCCACCTTCCCCATCCTTGAGTTTGCTGAGTACTGAACCATATGCAGTTGAGATGTAAGCTGGTAGGAATTGCAGTCGGATACATTGTGCCTTCTTCTCGTTCCAAGTATTTAATGGCCCAGTGATGAATTGTCTCGTGGTTAGTGGCCCAGTGGTTGGAGAGAGAATCAAGGGAAGGGTTTGGGTGGGACACTTTCAAAGGGATACCACGTGAGGACAATCTCAGGTCACAGCCCAGAGTCTGTCAACTCAGGGCTCGTAATGTCCTTGAGTGTGGGAGAGTCTGTCTCTCTCCACCCCGCTGTGCTCTCTCCCTGTGTCTGAACATAGTCATGTGTGGGACTTTTTCGACTCCCAGTGGCCAAGGGACAGGGACAGAATAAGATGAAGACACCTACAACCCATTGTTTTCTGAGAGCTTCTTGATGCTTCTAGCATCTCCGCCCTCATGTGGCCCTTTCCACACACCCAGTCTGGCCTGAAAGCTCTTGTCTGCCTTTCTCTTCCTTAGGGGAAGAGGGGCTTAGCTTATAGGGCAGGGGGGCTCCCTGTGCCAGTGCTTGAGAGGTGGACAGAATAGTGGTGGCCCTGGAGAATAACAAGCTGGGCTATCTGATCCCCCATCCCTACTTGTGTGGCTTTGAGCATATTGGTATCTTGATGTACGGGAAGTCCAAGATGGTATCTGATCCATCCCAGCTTCCCAAGAGCAAGACATTTTGGAAGAAGGTGAGTTAGATCCAGAGGGGTCAGAAGAGGTAATTAAATAAGAAGGATAGGGATAGGTGGAACAGATCTCCAGGCTGTGCTGTTCCTGGAGCAGGCCCAAGCATACCCCAGCTATGAGACACCAGAAACTGGATCAGGTCCCAAGAGCTCTGGAGTGTGATAGGCATCTGGCAGAGCTAGGAGGGTGGTATGGGTCCTAGCATAGTGGATCCTCCCTCTTCAGATGTAGCCCCAGCACAAGAAGCTGATATCCCAGATGATACACCCTGCTGGCCTCTGTAGTAGGAGACTGAGAGAAATCTAGAAGCCTTCATTGAGTAGGAGTTACTGAATAGGAGACCCCTGGTATTGACTCTTCATTCAGGGACTGCTAGCAGGACCTATCGGGAGAAGGTACTGGAAGCTTCTGACTTTTCACCTCGCTGTCCAGGCTTTGCCTTCCTCAGCCTTACTACCCTCTGTTAAATCAGTGGCTCTAGACCTGTGGGAGGGGGGGATTACAACATTTTCACGGCAGATGCCTGAGACCATCGGAAAATGTTGATATTTACATCACGACTCATAACTAGCAAAATTACAGTTATGAAGGAGCAATAAAAATAATTTCATGGTCGGGGGTCACCACAACAAGAGGAACTGTGTCACAGGGTCGCAGCATTAGGAAGGTTGAGAACCACTGTATTAAATGGAACTATGGTGACCTTCCCTATAAGACTGGCAAGAGAAAAAAAGAAAACCAAAAAACAAAATAAAAGATTGACAAGAGGATTAAATGGGGTGACGAGTTTCAGGATCTGTCTCAAGACTATCACCCATGGGCAATGAGGTCACACAGACAGACAGACATGCAAGGGTGTGTGCACATGCACACACACACACAGACACACACAGACACGCACATGCATACAACACACACGCATACAACACACATGAGCACACACACACAGACGCAGGAGAATCTTCCCTTATTCAATAAGTTCTGCTTCCAGGACTGGGGCTGCCTGATGGCCTGAGAACAGCAGGTATTTCAGAGAGTCAGGAGGAAGGTAGACGGTGTTTGCACAAACAACCAGAAAATTCTCATAGGCCATGTTAGCCTGAGAACCCACTGAGAAAATGTGGATGTCGTGGTCCTGACTGAATAACTGCTTGTTGGGTCCTTGCAGTGGAAATATCTATGGACATCAGTGTGTGAGGTCTGCCGTCACCCGCTGCCTGCCTGCCTGCCAGGAAGGGGGCAGCACTGCAGCCGACTGAAGCCGTGGAGTGAGGCCCTTTGGAAACACATGCTGCAAATTCCAGAGCCAACTGTGACCTGGTCACATGTCTTAAAGGGCTCTTCAAGGACGTAATGCTGCTGTCTATCTCCTGCAGAGGCGAGGCTGGCAGGAAGGTCACCATGTGTCCTTCGTTGGATCCTGTCAAGATGGCTGCCTTGATGGTGGTTTAGGATTATGTGGCAGAACCCGAGCACAGAAGAAAATGGGTGTGAGTTGAATGGCCGCACAGTCTGACCCCATGTTCCTGGTCAGTGTGTCAGAAAGCAGGTCTGTTCCCATGGAAATGAGTTCATGGAGGGAGCAGAAATGGAGTGGGCAGCTCCCTCCTGCCTCCTTCCACCTGGGCACAGCTCTTTGCAGAAAGACTCCACTAAGTATCACTGTGGAGGAAGAAGATGGTACGATTGGTGGCACAAGATTCCTTAGACACACACACACACACACACACACACACACACACACACACGCCCCCCC